>NW_004624933.1:130448-147527 GCF_000247695.1 Heterocephalus glaber | reverse complement strand
TGACATCATACAGGGGAGGGGGCAAGGCACCATAGGAAGAGGGCAGCTACTATACATAATAGCTGCTGAGGTAGTGGGAGACCTATCAGTATCAATAAAATTAATTAAAAATGAAAAAGAGATGTGGGGTTGGCTTGTTCAATTTACTATAATCTATAAATTTGTTACCCAGAAGTGTCGGTCTACTTTGTGAGGTTTCAGAATCTTAAGTGAACTAAAGATTATTGAAAAAATGTCTACTATATTTGCTGGCAATTTATAATTTCATTTTAAGACCTAATTTAGAAATGATTACATACCAATTTTGGTCTACAGATATGTCCATCCATACAAATGAAAATAACTTTGTCCACCCAAAGTGCTTTTACACTTTGCAGTAGGCATGCTCATTTGCTTAGGGCATATAGTCTAAAGCTCTCTGGAAACCTGAAGATGAGTTGATAATGGGTGAAAAGCTAGGTGAGGTCAGAGTGTGGTTTGCTCTTCAGGCATTTGTGGGACCTAAAGAGAGGCTCATGAGAGTCTTCCCCACACCCATCCCCAGCTCCAGCTGGCTGCGCAAAGTGGTGCATAGGCCCTGGCAGTGTCCTTGCCAACCTGGCCTCTGGCCAGGCCCAGAGTGGGAACAGGATGACACAGATGTCCAGGTGCAGACAGCTGGCTTGTCAGAGAAGAGGGGCTGACTGACACAGAGGATGAGGAGGGGCAAGCTAGGGGCAATAGGCCCTGGGAACCTGTCTGTTTCTGGGCTCCCACTCTGCAGTGACATGTAATCTGCATCCTCCGGGGTCTCAATTAGAGGGGAGGATGATATAGCCCAGCAGCTCACCCTTTATTTTGCTGACCTAGGGTGGGGGTAGGAGTGAAACAGAAGAAGTAGGGAAAAAAGATGAAGCAGGGAAACGATGCCTCTTTAATACATACCCACAGTAAGGAACTCCCTCATGGTTTGTGCTTGCTTGGCTAGGGGAGCAAGGCTGAGGTTTATAAGTCTTCTTCCCAAATGTTCTTGTATATGCCACAAAGTATTGTAATCTCTTCTCTAAAATAGTGCTCTTGGTGCAGAAAGCATAATTGAGTTAGTTTCAGCCAATGAAATACAGACTTGTGGGTGGGGTCAGTGGGGAAAGGAAAAGAATAAGGCCAAGGACGGAAAAGAGGGATTGTGTTTAGCTGTGCCTCAGCAGAAGCAAAGAGTTGCTGAGTCTCCTAGAGGAGTAGTTCTATAAGAAGAGTACCCATAGGTTGTTGGAGGGGTCTCCTTTGGGCACGAAAAAGAAAACCCAGCTTGGCTTGGTGCCCTGTTAATCCCCAGTTTGGGGAGGGGAAGTCCCAGTTTCACCTGGCAGCCAGGGGGACAGACTCACTGTCAAATTGTCAGTCATGCCTTATACATAATTAGATGGATTTGCATAGAAACCTAGCAAACTGATCCTACTTGCCTGACTTTCTACACTTGGATTTTTTTTTGTTTGTTTCCCTCCTAATTGGTTCATTTAGAGCTTAGTGTATCCATGTATAGTATTTCTTCACCACAAGAAAGAAGTAATAAATTGGCTGCATTCCTAGCTGAAAGTCAATCTTGGTAGTCTATTGACAGGAAAACCTCTTATCTCCCCTACTCATTTTCTCCAGAGAGCCTATAGATTAGGCCTTTTGCCATTTTTCAGATCTTTCCCCAGGCTTTAAAGAAACAAGATAAGCATCTTTTAAGATAAAGGATACATTCTCTGATGCATAGGCTGGGGAAATAAAATACTTGAATTTTTTTTTTTTTGCTTCTGTTGATCCACTTACAATGTTTCAACAATTTAACTCTCTAAAATTAGTTCTTTTGGCTGTAAAATACTAATTCCAATCACCTTTGCATAGTGCCAGAGGAGACTTAATGTTTATGGAGCATAAAGGCTAATTTTTTCCACACCCCTCTCCTACCGCACATATACAAGCACTTCCTGCCATATTTGCGGGAGCCTTAATGTGTTCAGACTGGCTATAGTCCTAGCATGTTTTGTTCCTCAAGGAGGAAAGCAGTGTGTTATTCCCAGCTGACTTGGTTTGTCTCTTGCTCTCTGGTGCCTTTGATCTTTGAGCAGCCCTTCGCCTTGCTGATCACAGCCTTGCTTTAACCACTGAAAAGGCTAAAGGGAACTTGTGACATTGAGTTCAACTCAGATTTCCCTGTGTCCTCTCAGATGGTATCCCAGGGGATGTGTTCCTCTGACCCACTGAGGCAATGCTTTCATCAGCCCCAGGGTTCTGCCAGGGAGCCAGCTCTGCTTTCCTGCTCCAACTCATGTTCATTTGATTGAGAACAATGACAGCATGTAGTTAGAGAGAGAAGAGAGCTCTTAGGATTAAAAAATGGTAATTATAAAATCTGCCTTTCTGGTGTACAGTATTTTAGAAAGATTTTCAGTTATGAAGGAAACTAATGCAGATGGGGAGGCAGTCAAGACAGGAGTGGCTTATCTCTGCTCTTTCCCACTGAAGGAGGGATTAAGAGATGGATGTGTAAGACTCTGCATCCAGTGCACACAAGGAAAGGGCTCTACCTTTCTCTCCCATCCTGTTATGCCTGAACTATGCTTTGGGGTGGGAGGTGCTTCCCCTGTACCTGTGTGGGGATGCTATGCGAGTGTGCCATCACCTCCTCCAAATCTCAGGGTAGTGGACAGATAGTGGGGAGGTAGTTGGAAAGAATAGTTCCTTCTTGGAACACACCCCACTGCTAGGAAATCCAAGAAGCTTTGGGAAGAAGGCCACTTCGGGGGGACTTGAGGTCACCAGCTGATAATCTCAGCTGTACAGCCAACCATGTGAGTGAAGCCATCTTGGAGGTCAATCTTCTGGCCCTAGGCAAATTCCCTGGCAGATGTCTTGTGGCTCAAAGATGAGCCATACACTAGTATCCTAGTGAGGGTGAAATCTGGTTAAAATGCATTATAAAGAGGACAAGAGGTAAGGAAATGGAAACATCATCTAAGGAGCTCTCAAAGTCAAAAAAGTGAGCACATAAACAAGTATAAAGTTTTAAGCCACAAAGATCAGGGGTGCTATAAAACATCTGAGAAAAATCAACTTTGTGAGTGTTTGGAGGTGGCCTACATTTGGGATGTTAGAACTGGCTGCATTCACTTGCAGTCTGAGCCTCAGTCAGGACAAGCATTCACAAGGGTAACTTTGGTGCAAAGAAATGCTGTGTGTTCACATTTCCCATAATGAATAAGAATTTTGATAGGTGGAATCAAAGGGTTGCTCTTGGATTGGATGTGGGGATAAGGGAAGGAGGAAATTTTAAGAGGACTCCTAAGTTTTTATCTGAGCAACTGAGTGTATGGTGGTGCCACTATAGGCTCCTGGGAAGATTAGAGGAGGAATAGATTGTGGAAAAACACCAAGTGTTTCATTCTGGTCATGTTACATTTGAGATGCCTGTTAGGCAACCCCAATGAAGGAGATATCAAATAGGTGTCTAAATCTGGGAAAGGTGTTGGTATTAGAGATATAAAACTGGGAATCAGCAGATTGTAGATGATATTTAAAGTCACATATTTCAGGATGGAGAGATGAGAAGGGAATTAGGACCAAGCTCAATGGGACTTCAAGTAAAGGGGACTAGGAAGGAATGGTCTGGAAGGCAGAGAAGAAATGAATAGCATAGCATCCTAGAAATAATAAAAACATGTTACAAGAAGGGAGGAAGTGATTAAGTATACAGTGCTCATGAAAGGTGAAATAAGAGAAAATTTAGAATTGACCATTGGATTTAGCCAGATGGAGATTATTGGTTACCCTAGTAAGAGCTGCTTCAGTAGTATGGAGAGAGTGAAATCTTTATAATATTGCATTATAGATAGAGTTAAAAAGTTAGGAAATAAAGAAATCATGAGAACAACTTTCAAAAAGTCTTGATGTGAGCGGTAACTCAGAGAAATGGATGAAATGCAGTCATAGCTAGAGTAGGACTTATTCAAAAGAGGGGAAACATATAACAAATTTGTAGACCATTGAGGATGAGAAGGAGAAATGAATCATCATGAGATAGTGGAGGTAAAAGGTCTATATAGGAGAGAAGTGAAGGAAATGATGGGAATTGGTTCACAAGTAGAGAGTTAGCCTTGGGTAGGGATATAGACACTTCATTTTGCACTGGCAAAGATGTGACATATAGTTACAAATGTATGTAGGTTGTTGATTTAATAGTGGAAAGATGAAGTGATTCTCATCTAATTAGATCTATTTTGTCAATGACATAAAAGATTAGATCATTATCAGAGAAGGAGGAAGATAGTGCTAGTGATTTGAAGAAATGAAAAAAAATGTAAGAGTTGTTTCAGAAAGTGAGAAAAATCAATTTCCTACTATCAATTTAAATGAGACACTTTTTTGTGTGTCATAAATTAAAGATATACCAGTTAGCATGGTATTGTGCTGTATTTTCTCCTCTGCTATATTCAGTTAGAAGTGTAGTGTTTAACTGGGATTAGAGTTTTGCCAGACAATGAAGTGGATGGAGTGTCTGCCTGTATAGAACTGAGAACTAGGGAATCAAAACTGAGTCTACAGTAAGGTAAAGACACAGATTGTGGCAGGAGTGCAGGCAGAGAGAAAGTGAATGGGAAAATAATGAGAACAATGAATTAGAGTTCCAATAGGGTCTAAGAATTTTGGAGGGATGTGTATTAGCTCTTTCACTGCTGAGATAAAATAACTGATACTCAAAACTTAAAGGAGGAGAGATTTATTTTGACTCACAGTTTCAGAGGTTTAAGTCCATGGTTGGTTTGTTCTAAAGAAGGAACGTGGTGGGAGAGCATGGTAGGACAAAACTGCTTATTTCATGATAGTTGGGAAGCAGAGAGCAGGTAAAGGGCTCAGAGAGCAAGGAACCAGGAACCATATATAGTCTTCAAGGTCACGCCCCCATGATCCACTTCCTCCAACTGTGCTCTACTTCCTTATAGCCCATTCAGCTCTGAATTTAATAGGTTAACCTATTGATGAAGTTAATGCCATTTCAATTCAATCACCTCTCTAGGAGACTCTCAATCTGGTCAAGTTGACAATCAAAATTAACCAGAACTGGAGTGTACTACAGAAAGTGAGCTGGAAGGATGGGAAATGGAAATCAGAAAGTGGGAGATTTAAACTGAGTTTTCAGAGGTGATGCAGTTCTTGGTGATAGTGAAGATCAGGGGCATAGCCGTGGTTGTGCATAGCTAAAGTCAGGCAGAAAAAGAAGTCTCTGGCAGTAAGAAGACCAAGGAATGCTCAAATCAGGGTGATGACAGATTTTCCTCATCAATATTGAAGTTTCCAGGAATAATGGGCAGAAGAATTGATGAAGGAAAGATGGAAATCCAGGAACTAAAAATTTGAGTGAGCTCAAAGTCATAGTGAACGCATCAAGGAGGGTGGTTATATTCTGAAGTAATATTCTTCAAAAGGAGCTGGACTTTTTGAGAGGGGAGAAGAGACACTGTCTGGAGGCCATAATGAAGACATGCACCAGGTGGAGGCCTCATGTGACAGGTGAAGGAAATCAGCCTCAACTCTCAAGAACTACAAGGGAAGCTGAGCGCTCCTTCCTATTAATCCTAGTGCTCCCTTTGTTACAAAACAAAGATAAAGCAAAGATAAAAGACAAATAATTTACAATAAGATAATTTCACTTTGACATGTAAAAATGGTTGGTCATGACTACACCAACAGGCTTCATGAAATTGTTTCCTCTTGATCCACTGAGGGAAAGTTCTAATGACAGCTATACAGGCAGACTGTTAGAAATGTGTTGCTTTCCAGAGTGTGATTTCCAAAATAGTGTGCAATCCTTAGGATGGGCATGAAACAAACACCAGTTCAATTTACACTGAAGCTTTATTTCTGGAAAATTCAGTGTGTTTTAAAACTGTGTGAAAATATTTAGGGTTTATGTGTACAGTAAAGTTAAATTCTAGGTTCAGATGATTATAAACTGTTTCCTAAATCACCTGTCTGCCAATGTATAAAGCATTTCTTCCCAGTGAGGGACTGATATTACTCATTGCAGCAAATTCTGTCTGACTGGCAAAAGCAATGCCTGATCATTCTGACACCTAGTATTTCAAGTTTCGAAAATGCCTTCTACCTTCTGAGTTGGAGAGAGGAGATCAGGCTTAAAATTTAAGTGGGAGATTCAAGGGCTTTTGTGATGACACCACATGGGCTCCAGAGGGCAGAGGGCAGTCTTTCGAGGCAAGAGGGGTGGCAGGTTCAGCAAAGCGAAGGCCTATTCAGAGCCCTGGGGACCAGAGCCAAGGGATGGGAGGCTGGGCCCCTTGTGCTGACAGTATGTTGGGAACAGAGATGTGAGACCTGACAGGAGCCACTCCAGGAGGTCTCTCGGGGAAGGGGGAATCAGGTCAAATTACAGCCTCCTTCATGGATTGGCCCCAGGCAGTGTGCTGTGCAGAGTCCAGGCTGTGCTGAGCATTGGGCAGGGACCCCTCAAGGGAGCGTATTTATTTTTCTGCATTTCCACACAGTTTCATGGTTGTCAGCTTAATGACCACATAATGTTCTGTGGTGCTGGTTACCATGAATTATTAAAGCATTACCCTGAAGCTGGATGTTTAAACCCTTCCCTTCCCTTCCCTCTTTTCTTCTTTTTCTCCTTCTTTAGAACCTCTTCCTCCTCCTTCTTTGCTATTTAGAATTAGTTGCAGAGATTATTTTCAAGTGAACTTCTATTTCTTTGCTTCAGTTTACATACCTGCTAAAGATAATCTTCTGGTAGTCTAAGGGTTCATATATCTTTCTAATTTTCTTTATGCTTCCAGTTGCTCTCCAGCAGGATGTTTTAAACCCACTGAACAATGTCATCAGAATTTGTTAACATATTGGTTTCACTGCAATCTCATCAAACTTGAGTGTCATTTAAGCCTTTTCCTTTTACATTGATGATTACAAAATGCAATCTCAAGATTGCTTTCTGTTTAGATTTTTTGATTTTTCAGCAAATACACTTGTATTTCTGAGAATTGTTTCTCACTTTTGTGCGTTTCCCTTTTAAGGTCATAATGTTTTCATTCTAAGTTGTTCTAACTTGGATGAGCGTTTCATAGCATACTCACATACATGCACACATCCATTGTTATTACTGCTGCAAAATTCTACCTTCTGTACTCCACCCTCCCCTTCCCCACCATTCTGTTTTCCTTTTTGATGCTCTTGCTTTAGATGAAAAGCTAGGCAGTATTCAATTTATTACTAATGAGTTGCACGCCTCAAGCAGTGTTTCTCAACTTTTGCTGCACTCTGGAGTCACCAGAAGAGCTTTAAAATCTACTGGTGCCTGGGTTTCACTTTTAATTTTATTTGCCTGGCATTGGGGTTTTAAAAAGCTCCCCAGGTAGTTGGAATATGTAGCCAAAGTTGAGTTCCTCCTGACAGAGGCAGGCTCACCCTCAAGTGCTTTTCCAAGGACTGATAGAAGAGAAGGGTAAAGTAGAAAAATGTGAGTGGGTTAGCTCCAAAGCACATAGGAGACAAATCCTAGGAACTTCTAAAATAACTGAACAAAATCTATCATGGAAGGTTGAAGTCCTTATCAGTAAGTGGAAGCAGCAAATTAGCCAAAAATAGCCATTATAGTTAATATAAATTCATCATTGTCGGGCCTGGGATTTAGCTCAGAAGTTTCGCCACCTGCTGCGCAAGCGCAAGGACCAGAGTTTGATCCCTGGTACCCAAAAAAATAAATAAATAAAAATTTAAAAATTAATAAATTCATCATTGTCCTAAGCTAGTGAGAATTATATTATTCAGGACACACAGATTGACTTCTGTCTCATACATATAGGCCAAAAAGAGAAAAGGGGATTGCAAAGGACTGTGGAAAATCCTGAATGAGAATCCTTTCCCCTTCAATCTCTTTTAAAAGACCATGGGCTTAAATAAAAAAAAAAAAGACCATGGGCTGCTTCAGTGTGGGGTATATATATGCAAAACTATGAAATTGGGTGGGCTCTCTCCAACAGTGGGTCTTTGAGGAAAGGACATGATTAGAAGGGATAGGGTTGGGAAACCAGAAGGGGTAGTGTTTGAATTCAGTAAAAATAAAAGCTACCTTGGTTTACATAAGACCATCCACTGAAACATCCACGTTTCAGAAAAAAGCCTGAGCTGTGCTTTCCTTATTATGACATTGTAGATTCTGGGTGAGCTCTGGCATGAACAATAGGAATGGCTTCTAAACAGGGAGAGAAGGAAATGGGACCTTGTTCAACAAGGTAAGTGCTGGTGTGATGGAGACTCCCAGTGTCTAAACTGTTCTCCAAATCTGCAAACTGGGTTGGGCTGGAGAAGGGTTAATTGTAGAGTAACCAGAAGACGAACAGGAGAGAAAGTGATGGAAAAGGGAAATTATCATCCTCCCTGGCCATCTGTAAGAGTCTTTCACAGCTTTAGGATGCTAAACTCCTTACGGGTAGGGACTCTGTCTTTCTCCCTGTCTACAATGTCTAGTGTGTCTCCAAAGCAAGTGCACAAAAAAATAACTATTGAACAAATGTATTGAGTTACAGAATTTCCCAAGTCCTACTTGATTGAATGCTAGATGTTCTTGCCACTTGAATTTCTACCTAATCCTTCTTCCAGGCTTTTAAAAATAATTGAGTTTTCCTTGAAAGCTGTGTCAAGGGAGATACAAACACATTTCAAACATCTACACATTGAAGTGATCATTTACTACTTGAATCAGTGAATAATATTCTGTTTGCTGTTCTGTGGAAGAGTGATAATATTGGCCATTTTCTCAGTGCTGTTTGAAAAATAACTGTTTGGAAATAAAATCAGAATGGAGCACACCTAATTTATTATCCTGAATGAAGCAAATATGTTTTGGTTTCTCTTGCCTTTGGACTGATGGACTCCAACAACTGCCATCCTGATCAGAGACCCCTCTAAACTGCTCCCTCCCAGCACAGCTGCACCTGGAGACTCATAATGTTATCACCCTGCTATTGATAGTAGCCTCTATTTCCTGTGCTTTCCCAAGTCTCATCCTTGGGCAACCATTATCACTTGTAATCTCTCAAGCCTCATTCTTAGCAGGGATCTAAACCCTTTTTCACTGAACTCCCCTCTCCCCATGACTCCCCATGACCCCATAGCCTATACAAGAGGTGCTGGCCTGGTGTCTAGTGCCATGGCAGTTCCTCTCAGGTTTGTCCTGAAATAAACCTTTCCTGTTGAGCTCACACTTCTGTTTCTTCTTTTCCTTTCTCCTAACATGGATTTTAGGGGAAAAACAGACAAATGGCAAGCATGTATTTTTATGAGTTATGTTGTTTAAAATTTTAAACCAAATTTTAGAGGATACTCTGGAGTAAATAAAGATTTTAAAAGACTTCCATAGTTTTTTTTTTCTTGGTACCAGGGATCGAACTCTGGACTTCGCGCTTGCCAAGCAGACACGGTGCCACTGAGCTACATCCCGGCCTGAATTTCCACAGTTTAAAATAATGGAAATGTAAGATTCTGAATCAGATTTAAAGGTATTTTGTATATTTAACTAATATATACTTTAACATTAAGAAGGTTTTAATAATCAAAATAAAACAAAATATGTTTTCTAGCTTAGCCAAAACAAAATAAAAGAAATTGTTTAGGATACTTTATAGTCTGCTATTTTAGGAAGTTTAGATTTTATTATAAAAATACGCATAAATCATCAATGTTTAAAGTCTTATCTTCTAAGATTTGCTAGGACACTTGCCCATTATTGCTATTATTGGGAATATCAAAGAAGTTTTATCATTGGTAATAAATAACTTGAGATATTTAAAGGTTGAAATATTTTAAGTAGGTGCTTTTTATATTTAAATAGAATGATCAGATGATGTCTGGGAAGTTACTGCAGTTACTGTGGATTTGGAATTCTATTTCTGGGCTACCCACTCGGGACCCCTCCTGCCCCTCAGGAGCTTTCCTATCAATAAATATCTTCCTACTTTAAAAAAAGAAAGAAAGAAAAGGTGGTAGAATTCTATTTCTTAAAGTACAGTAGTCTAGGAACTTGAACGTTTTTATTGAAAGCAATTATAAAATCATCATATAGTATAAAAATATTTTTAAGAGCATGTAAGGGTAAAAAATATTGTCAACAATTATCAGGTCAATCTTAGTGAAGGCAAAAAGTCTGAGAGGAAGAAATTACTTTTCCCCTAAAGATATTTGCCAAACTGCTGAACCAAGTAAATTTGACTTTAAAAAAAAATGGCCTAGGGCTGGGGATTTAGCTCAGTGGTTCTGGTGCCTGCCTCACAAGCATAAGGTCCCCAGTTTGATCCACAGTACCCCCCCAAAAAACAAAAATGGTCTAAGGGGCTAAGGAGACAGAAGACAAAGGTCAGGGCCTGAGAAACATAGAATGTTTACTGAGAGACTCCACCAAAACTAAAACTCCAAACAGCTAGAACTTGAGAGTAAGGGTTAACTAGCTATGAATGCATCATTTCTTCCTGCCTACCACTCAGCAGAGTAGCTTAGGTCCAAAGCAGAGACAGTATTGGGGAAAACTGGCTCTAATACACATTAGCCACAAAAATCTGCCTTCTTTCATCTTTTTCAGTAAAAAATTCATGTCCTTTGAGTGGTTAAAAATCTTCAAGCTTAAATTTACATTGTAGTGGTCTGGGACTGGTGGGAATCTCAGACAGCTGGATGGAAATAGCAGCATATTCTATCTGGTGGAAGTCCTTTCATAAAAGACCTCAAACAAATCCCATAAATAGGTTTTCTGTGAAAATGATCTGCTCATAGTTTTAAAAAAATAAGCATATAAGAAATTTGCACCATAAGTGAAAATGAATTTTAAAAAGATAGGAGAAATACCCCTCAAAGTCTTCAAATAATGGATTATTATTCAAAAAATGTGAAACCTTTATGTTTAAAGAAGTAAAATACATGCTTCAAGATATCTACATAGAACAAGAAAATTTAAGGAAAAGCCAAACAATTTTGAGAGAGAACAAAATAGAATGTCTAGAAAAAAAAGTAAATGAAATTGAAAATCTATTGTATGAGTTCAAAACAGTAGATAAAAACAAAGAGAGAATTAGTAAATTGGAAGATAGGTGAGAAGAAATTGCCCACTGTGATTTTTAAAAAAATATTTATAGCCTCAGGCACAATGTGTTAGGTCTTATGTGGAAGTGATAAATTATAGTAACAGACTGTTGTGCATCAGAGATTGAATGAATCACTTCTTTACACAGAGTCTCCCATATGTACAATATGTGGTATAATCTTGTTAAATTTGCAATGTTAGATGAAAGTTTCAGCTTCATTTGAGATTACATTAGAACAGGGTTTAGTTTTAGACTTTTACTAATTGTGTTTCAAAACACCATGTGTCTAGATTTGCTCATTCTACAAGTCTTCTTCCTTTAAATGTCTCAGTGACTATAACTTTTAAACATTTGTTACACCTTGAATTAAAGCTATGTATTTCATCTACTAGATAGAGGCCAAGGATATTACTGGGCAAACTGGCCTAGCACTTACTCTGAAACATCTATGACTTGAAAGACCAAAAAATAAATCCATCAATAACACCCCTACCTTTTTTTTTCTTGAAATACAGAATTTTATTTAGAAACTGTTTGAAGTAGAAAAAAACCCTGTCAAGAAAGCCCAGGTGGAAAATGGTTTCCCAATAAAATGGAATTTTAGGACAACAAAAGGCTAAAAGGCCACAAAAGAGAAATAGCACCACTGTTATTTGAACAATGGCTAGTTACATGCATTTTTTGGCATTGTTAATCACCGAATCTGGGTTTTCCTCTGAATTCCACACAGAGCATGCACTACACAATTATTTTATAATAAAATACATGTTTTCTACACACGTTTTAGGACAAGCTACCACCAGAAACAAATCAATACAAACACATCAGGGACTCAACAATCTCAGTAGTGGGTAACATACATTTTTCAGGATTCTGCCAAACAAAGGGACTGAATAGTCCATGGGCAAAAAGCAAAAGAGGGAGAATTAGGAATGAAATATTTTAAATATTAATAATTAATTCAAACATGGTACTGTATTTTCTGCAAAAGAAACATAAGCCAGAGAAACAGAGAGGAGAGAAAAAGGAAACTTCTTAACTAAATATAGGGTGACTATAAATTAATTTATTTGAAGAGAATGTTTCTGTAAGAAGATAAGGAAGATATGAAATACATTCAAGACTATAAGTGGGCAATCCTGAAATTGTCTCTCAGGAGATGTGGATTCAAACTTCACAAAGCAGAGAATATACATTGTAAGGGAGAAATGTAGTGGTATTAGAAAAGCAAGCACTACAATTGGGAATTTTTTAGAAAGTATCCTTAATATAGAAAGAATTATAATGAATAATGGCAAGAATGAGTTATATGACACACTAAATAAAAAAATAACATATGAGTCACTTTTGCTGACCAAAAGTGTTTATATAAACAGTGTTGAGGTAAAGAACTTTATAGAAGATCCAAGTAGTAAATGTGGGAGCAACCATAGAAACAGAAAATCAGTTTACATCCACCATAATTTTGGATTCAGGCAAGAATCATCAAAAGGTGATAAAATGCTGGGGGGAGAGATTGCTGGGAAACAGAATACGTACACAATCCCCAAAGATTTATTACTATTGCAAA
The DNA here is from genome assembly GCF_000247695.1 of Heterocephalus glaber. Next base: position 134,843 of record NW_004624933.1, on the reverse strand, counting down.
GAGAGTAAGATGATGAGGAAATCTAGTGGATGCCACCTTAAACATAGACTCAAATTTAACATTGTCAATAACAGCACAAGTAAGCATTGCATGTCCATTATGTGCTGTAGTAGGAAGGACACAACATGCTCTGTGTTATATGCTGATTGCTGACATTTGACTGGGTTTGACAGTTTCTCAGGAGGCTGAGTAAGGAAGGAGGATCATGAGTTTAAGGCCAACCTTGGCTTCAAAAAAAATATTCAAAACAATTATTTTGTTTAACATGAATTTAACAATGATAAAACAACTGAGGAAATCCAAAATGAAGGTGTTCTGACAAAACAAAACTGGCCCGGACTTTAAAAGTAATGCCAGAGGGCTGGGGATTTAGCTCAGTGGTTCCAGTGCCTGCCTTGAAAGCACAAGGTCCTGAGTTCGATCCCTGGTACCAAAAAAAAAAAAAAAAAAAAAGTAATGCCAGTGTTGTTAGGGAATTTTTTTTAAAAAGCTGAGTGTTAGATCAAAGGAGACTCATGATGATCAGTTACATGATGATCAGTTACAATGATTGCTATTTGTTAAGATCTTGAATGGGGGAAGGTTCAGATGTAGTGGACATTACTGAGATAAGTTGACTGTACATTAGATAATGGTATATCAATTATGAAATCTTATGCATATGATGATTATACTATCATTACAAGCATATCATTGTTCTTTAGGAAATATACATATTAGGGTGAAAGGTTATAATGTATGCACATAACTCTCTAAAAGCTCAAAGGTTCAGCAAAGAATGAATGTGAGTATGTATGTATTACACATGCATACAGAAAGCATAGCTGTAGTAAATATTAAGTGATGGATGTAGGTGAAGAGTATATGGATACTCATTGCACTCTCCTTGTAACCATTTTGTAGGTTGGAAATGTTTCAAAATAAAACACTGCAGGAAGAAACAACTGTCATTGTTTTCATTTAGGGTATGAATTCTAAGCTTTGGGGTGCCTCCCTGAATGGAATCTTTTGACTCTACAATGAGCTGTGTAGTGATTGAGATAGCTTGAAAAAAAGGTCCAGTTGAAATACAGATTATGTCCCCTACCCAAAGGGAAAAGATAAGTTTCCACTTTACTGCTAATGGAACCACCAACCCACATGCCAACATCGGTGCTTTGGTGAAGAGAGTCATGCTTTGCACAGTGCAGCTGTTCACTGGCACTTGAGAGCCCATAAATTCATCTTCATGTGTGCATTAGTATAAAGCTCCTGCAGGGATTTAGAAGTTTAAAAAAATATTTTTACTAGGCTCTTAGAATTATTAGCAAATTGAGATTCTATAGAGCAATTGCATCATTGGAGATGAGGAAAAAGTTTCTTACTAAAAATAGAAACAACTACTTAAATCTCCATTATTTTAAACTTTAGAGTTGGGTTTTGATTGACGTATTAGGACCAGGCACTGCAGCCCTCACTTTGCTCAGCTGTCTCTTGACAGGCCCAGGGATCCAGAGCAGGGATAAGAGTGTGAAAAGGCCTTCACTCTCTCTCCTTAGAGCTCATCTTTTCTGGAACACCTCATTGTTATTTTAGCTCTCATTTGCAACATCTCATGGCTGGCTTCCTGCCAGGACCATCTTTGTTTTTTCCCTGGCCTTCAGTCAAGGTTTCATCTCTTTGCAAGGGCCTCTTCCCATCTGCTCTCCCATCCCTCACTCTTTTCCTTCTGTCTTGTCAGCCTTCCTCTTGTCGTTCTGGCTTTCCTGCTGGCTCTTCCTGCCAACCAGTCTGTACTATCTCCTCCATTTCTGCTCTCATATTTAGTGTCATTATATTTCTTTGGGTGATGGAAGCAGATGGATGAAGGGAAGCCATCTTCCATCACGCAGACAGACAGAAACAGACACGCACAATGGTAAGGTATGGGGATAACATAAGGAGTGATGTTTCTGGAGTTTTGATTTTTTCTAAAAGATTTTAAGGTCCATGTAAAAATAATCAGATTAAGCCAAGCATGGTGGCACACACTTGTGATCTCAGCTACTTGGGAGGCTGAAGCAGAAGAATCACATTATTTGAGGTCAGCCTAGGTAACTTAGACCTCATCTCAAAATAAAAACTAAAAAAGGGCTGGGGTATTATTCAGTGCTCTCTGTATTCAATCTCAGTCCCCAGTAACACACACACACATACACACACCGATGCTTACGCAGTAGAGTTTCTGTAAATTACAGTATTATCAACTGTATTGTCTCAGTAGACTCTTTGGTTATGACTGAGAATAGTAAGGCCGGTGGTTTCTCCTTCTCAATAGTTAACCCTTATTCTATGTGTAATTATTGAATATGAAGGCCATTTGTCCTATAGTCCAAGTTTTACATGGCAAGAATGTATGCTACGTGAGGACTGGGTTTTTCTTTCTCAGAATTGTATTTCTATGGCCTAGAAAAATGCCTGGTTCAAAATAGACACCCAATAAATACTTGTTAAATACATATTTGAGGAGTGAGTTATATTAAAAGCATAACATGAGTGTAAACAAAAGTATTATGGGTTTAGGGTATCTGAGGAAAAGGAAGTATCACATTTTCGTGCAAACTACTGTCAAATTGATCAGACAATTGTTAAGCAAAAATAAAACATATAAATTCAGGCTGAGATGTGATTTTCAAATCTACCTTTTGGTGATAGAAAGGATTGCATACAGCACAGTTAGCAGTAGTTTTGTCAATAGAGCTGTCAGAATGATCTTTTAAGAATGGAAATGGAAGTCAGACAATGTTTTTCCTCTATTCAAAATCTCCAATAATCTTAACTTTTACTGTATATTAAAATTAACTCAAAGTAGATCAAAACCCTAAGGTAAGAGTTAAAACTATAAAGCCCTTAGAAAAAAACACAAAGGGAAAATTTTTGAGTGTCAAGGAGGTGAGCCTCTCGGGGTGCCATACCATGCAGGCACCAGCAATGCACCACCCCCAGCCCATGACTGTGCCAAGCCATTACCTTGATCCACATCACAGAGTTGCAGGACACTGTTCTGAGTTCCAGAAGATAGAGCAGAAGTGAACAACAGAAAGAGGGCCTCTCTGAGTCCCCTTGATGAAAATTAAAGCCCACTGGAAAAGTGAAGAAAATCTCTACAATGAAGGCACCAGATCACCTTAGTTGGGGGAGCAGCGGTGTGGACCAGAGTGGCATGGCTGCAAGCAGATCTCAGCCAGGGCTCCACCCCAACCCCAGAGGCTGGGGCACACTGGCCCAAGCCAAGGGGCTGCCTGGAAAAAAGCTGCACAGGTACGCAAACAAGAGCCAGAGGTTCACCCTGATACCATTAGTAAGTGCACAAGACCCTAGCCAAAAGCTTGCTCACACAGCAGGAGCTGGAGTGCACAGCCCCCAGCCAAAGGTCCTCCCAGACAACAACTACATAGCAGCCCTAGCCAGAGGCACACATAGATACCATCTCAAGTGTGCACAGGTCCCAAACAACAGGTCAGCTCAGGGATCCAGAAGGCCACCTTTCTGAACCCAGGAATTAGTGTCCTGGTGAGCAGAAGAGAAAAGGCTGCTAGGTGGCTTGCTGAGAATTGAAGACAACTGGGAGAGCAAAAATTTCCTTCAACAAAGGCACAGCAGGCTGCATCTCTTGAAATAAGATGACATGTAAACAAGTCTCAAAACCAGATTTCCAGATCACATAAAGCAACCCCGAAGGGCAATGAAATGGAACAACCTGATACTCAACCACCTGGACTCCCTGAACTGGCAACAAAAGATGATCTGGAAAAATGAAATCAAATAATTTCTCAGATAACAGCAAAGATTGTGCCCATAGTGCAAGACATGATTAATAAATCTAAAGTGGACATAGATTTAAAAAAGTAGAGGAGCTGAGGAACCTGATGGAATCCCAACATAGGAAACAAATGGAATCCGTAAAACAGATGCAAAACTGTTTTGCACAACTGAAGATTAAAAACTCCACTGAAAGTTTACACTGCAGAATGAGCCAATGTGAGGACAGAATTTCATATATAGAAGATAAGATCTCAATTAGTAACCAGGAAAAGAAAAATTGCCTCAAAATTGTAAGGGACCACAAGAAATCAACCCAGCAGCTGTTAGATGATGCAAAGAAAAATAACATAAGACTGATGGGAGGGCCAGGGATTTAGCTCAGTGATTCTGGCACCTGCTTCACAAGAACAGGGTCCCGAGTTCGACCCCCAGTACCAAAAGAAGAAGAAGAAAAAAGACTGATTGGAGTCAATGAAGTAAAAGGAGAGAGTGCAGATGACATAAAAAAACTGTCCACAGAAGTGATGGCAGAAAACTTCCCAAGCAGGGGAAAACAACTTGACATACAGATAACTGAGGCATATAGGACTCCAAATAGCCCTGATCAAAAAA
>NW_004624933.1:102074-124248 GCF_000247695.1 Heterocephalus glaber | reverse complement strand
TCTCAAACAAGCACAACCAGAAAGAAATCTCCCCATGTCACACTATAATTAAAATGGTAAGAATTCAGAACAAAGAAAGAACATTGAAACCTATAAGGGAGAAACACCACATCATTTATAAAGACAAACCCATAAGAACAACTTCAGACTTCTCTACAGAAGCCCCAAAGGCAAGGAGGGTATGAAACAATGTATTTCAAGCCTAGAGAGAAAATAACTGCCAAACTAGATAACTATATCTAGCAAAGTTATCCCTCATAATTGAAGGAAAAATAAAGACCTTCCAACATAAGCATAAAGAAATTTATGACAACTAAGCCAATATTGCAGAAGATAGTTAATGGAATTCTACAGACAGAAGAGGAAGAATAGGCAAGCTATTGAAAATTAGGAAAGAATCAAATATTAGAAAAACATCAAAATAACAGAAATTAGTACATACCTTTCTATAATAACTCTGAAAGTAAATGGTCTTCATTTTTCTATTAAAAGAGAAAAAGTGGGAGATTGGATTTAAAAAAAAGATCCAACGTTTTGCTGTTTGCAAGAACTACACAAAGGTATATACAGACTGAAAGTAATAGTGTGGAAACCAATATTCCATGAAAATGGAACCCCAAAGCAGGCAGTAGTGATACTCATCTGACAAACGAGACTTCATGACAAAATTAGTCAGATGAGACAAAGTGGGCCCCAATACATTGGTAAAAGGAATGACTCACCAAGAAGATGCAACAATTGTAAATAGGTATGCAACAGATATTAGTGTCCCCAATTTCATAAAACAAACACTACTCAGCAAAAAGGCACACATAGGTCCCAATACAATAATAGTGGTTGACCTCAATAGTCCACTCTTACCAATAGAAAGGTCATCCCGACAAATATCAACAAAGAAACATCAAAGTTAAAGTACAACATAGATCAAAAGGACTTAACCAATGTCTCCAGAACATTCCATCCAACAACTGCAGAGTGCCCATTTTTCTCAGCCACTCATGGAAAAGTCTCCAAAATAGATCATATTTTTGGCCATAAAGTAAGCCTTAATAAATATGAAAATATTGAGGTAATTTATTGCATCCTCACAGATCATAATGGAATAGAAATCAATAGAGAAAGAAAATAGAAACTGTACAAACACATGAATATAAAACAATTCACTTTTGATTGATCAGTAGGTCATTAAAGCAATCAGAGAAGAAACTTAAAAATCCTAGAATCAAATGAAAATTGAATCACAAGATACTAGAATCTCTGGGATACAGCAAAGGCAATTCTAAGAGGGAAATTTGTTATGAGTGCCTACATAAAAAACCAGAGAGATCTCAAATAAATAAAGCATCTCAAAGTCTTAGAAAAACAACTCCCCCCAAACCCAACAGAAGGCAAGAAATACTTGAATTTGAGGGCCGGGGATTTAGCTCAGTGGTTTTGCTGCCTGCTATGCAAGCACAAAGACCCGAGTTTGATCACTGGTACCAAAAAAAAAAAAAAGAAATACTTGAATTTGAGATATAAACTAAAAGAAAAGTGCAAAGCATCAATGAAATAAAGAGTTGTTTTGAAAAGATAAGCAAATTGCTAAACTCCTAGCCAGACCACCCAAAAGAAAGAGAGATGACCCAAGTCAATATCATTAGAGATGAAAAAGGGAATGTTACAAGAGACATCACTGAAATCCAGAGCATTATTAGGGGCTACTTTGAAAACTTATATTCAGATACATTGTAAAACCTAAAAGAAATGGATAAATTTCTAGACATTTATGACCTACCAAAACTGAAATGAGGATATGAAAAACCTAAAAATTTCAATTATAAGCAATGAGATTGAAGTACTATTAAATGTCTTCCAAACAAGAAAAGCCCAGGACCAGATGAGTTCATGGCTGAATTATACCAAACCTTTAAAGAAGAACTAAACCAATACTCCTCAAACTATTTCATGAAACAAAAATGGAAGGAATGCTTCCAAACTCATTCTACTAGATCAACATTCCTTTGATAACAAAGTCAGACAAGAACACACAAAAGGAAAACTATTGCCTAATATCCTCAATGACCATAGATGCAAATATCCTTAATAAAATACCAAATTCAACAATATAATGAAAGATCATACACCATGGTCAAGTTGGTTTCATTACAGGGATGCAAGCATGGCTCAACATTTGTAAATCAATAAGTGTAGTATACCAGATTAATAGAATTCAGGATAAAAATCACATGATCCTCTCAATTGATGCAGAAAAAGGCTCTGAAAAAAATTCAACATCTTTTGTGATAAAAAACATAAAGAAAATAGATATTGAAGGAGCATCCCTCAATATAGTAAAAGCCATATATAGCAAACCCATGACTAACATCATTGTGAATGGGAAAAGCTGAGTTTTTCTCTCAAATCAGGAAGGAGGCAAAGATGTCCATTCTCACCGCTCTTATTCAATATAGTTCTTGAAATTTTAGAGAATTAGGCAAGACAAAAAAATTCAAATAGAAAAAGAAGTCAAATTGTTCTAGTTTGCAGAAGGTATGATCCTATACTTAGAAAACCCTAAAGACTTGACCAAAAGACTTTTAGACCTGATAAATGCATTCAGCAATGTGCCAGGATAAAAAAAAAAAATCAACATGTAAAAATCAATAGATTTACTATACACCAATAATGGACTAGCTGAGAAAAAAATATCAGGTAAACAATTCCATTCACAATAGTTTAGAATTGAGTAAAATACCTAGGGATCTATCTACCCAAGGAGGTAAGAGACCTCTACAGTGAAAATTTTAGAACACTGAAGAAAAAAATTGAAGACACCAGAAGATGGAAAGACCTTCCATGTTCATGGATGGGCAGAATTAAATTGTAAAAGTAGTTATATTACCAAAAGTAATGTACAGATTGAATGTAATCTCCATTAAAATATCAGAGACATTCTTCAATGAACTACACCCCTCCCAAATTCATATGGAAACAGAATAGACCCAAAATAGCTAAAGCAGTCTTAAGCCAAAAGAGCAAGGCTGGATGTATCACAATACTTGATTTCAAATTATACCACAAAGCTATAGTAACAAAACCAGCATATTTACTGGCACAAAAATAGACACATAGACCAGAGGAACAGAATAGAAGACAGAAATAAAACCATGCCACTACAGCCCTTGAATTCTGGACAAAAGAGCCAAAAATTTAGGTTTGAAAAAAAGAAAGCGTCTTTAACAAATGGTGCTGAGAAAGCTGGATATCCACACATAGAAGACAGAAATTAGATCCCTAATCTCTCACCCTACACAAAAATCAATTCTAAATGCACCAAAAACCTACATATCAGACCTGAAATCTTGAAGCTGCTAAAAGAAAACATTAGATACACTTGAAGACAGAGACAGAAGCAAAACCTTCCTGAATAAGACTCCAAAAGCACAGAAAATAATAGCAAGAATCAACAAATTAGACTTCATCAAATTGAAAATTTTTTTTCACAACAAGGGAAACAACTGACAGAGTAAAGAGACAGCCCACACAATGGTAGAAAATCTTTGCCAGCAACTCTTACAATGGAGAATTAAAATCTGGAATATATAAAGAACTCAAAAGACTTAACACCAAAAAAAAAAAAATCAAATAACCCATTGAATAAATGGGCAAATGAATAAAACAAACACTCCTCAAAGGAAGAAGTACAAATGGGCAATAATTTTATGAAAAATTGTTTAACATCTTTAGCTATTAAGGAAATGCAAATCAAAACTACATTGCAGTTCTATTCCATTCCAGTCAGCATGGCTATTGTAAAAAAATACACAAAACAATAAATGCTGGTAAGGATGTGGGGGGAAAGGAGCCCTCCCACACTGCTGGTGGTAATGTAAATTAGTATAGCCTTTATGAAAATCACATAGAGGTTCCTCAGAAAACTAAAAATAGAGGTACCATTTAATCCAGCCAACTCCTTGGTTTATACCCAAAGCCATTAAAGTCAGCACAGTATAGATACACCTGCATACCCATGTTTATTGTGGTGCACTTCACAATAGCCAAGATATGGAGCCAGCCTAGATTCCCATACACAACAGAGTATTACTCAGTCACAAGGAAGATGAAATTCTGTCATTTGCAAGAAAGTGGTTGGGGCTAGAGATCATCATGTTAAGCAAAATAAGCTAGACTCAGACAAAGATCACATGTTCTTCCTAATATATGCAATGTACAAAAGACACAAGACAGTTGAATGAAGACTATTATTATATAAGAGGAAGGCAAGAGGGATGAAATCAAGATGCTCAGTTTTATGTGAATGTTGTCCTACTCTCTTCAGATTTAGAGGATGAGGTTAATTGAGAAGTTTAATTACAAATAACCTCTCCTAATATCTGTATTGCTGAGGCACAGAGCAAGCACAGAGAAAGGGAGATGAAATGTCCCTTTGCCAGGGCTTAGCCTTGGTTGGTTACTATTTATTGAGGTAAAGAACTCTTTCAACCTTCAAGCAATGCAGTTGTGATGTCTTTAAGTTCTCTGCATCTGTCCAGATGCTTGTACATTTCAGAACTTCTCAGTGGTACTACCAGAGAACTCTAGGGATTTATATCTCCATCACAAAGAAGAGGAAAATACTCAATCCTTGAGGACCTTGGGTCTAAACAAGATATGGTTCATCTTGCAAGGCATTTTCTGACATGGCTTCAGGTTTTCCCTTTTGGAGGGGAAGACAAAACCACTTATCAGCCATCTGCACAGCAAGTCATTCCTGTCAATAAAATGAGAATTTAAAGGCCATAGGCTAAGTATATGAATTACTTGATAGAAACTGGCTTTAGGATAAATATACTTTTCTCCTTTCTCTACTTTTTCCCACAGAGTCAGTCTGTCTGTCTCCTCTCTCCTCTCTTCTGTGAGTGTACATGCTAACAAACACATTTGCCTACTCATAACAATTGGATTTTCCAAAATTTCGCAGTTGGCTAAGAAAACATAAAATTGTTTAAGGAGAATGACTCAGCCTTCTCAGGTTTGGTATTTCCTGCCAAAGATCAGAGTTTCAGGGGAAAAAAAATCATATTTCCCAAACCATCACCAAAGTACAGCAAACCAAGTCTCCAGATTCCACCTCAGAATTTCCATAAGTCTGTGACCCAGAGTTGGGTGGTGGTGAATGGTTGTTTGAGCTCCAGAATGCACTGTTTTCTCTCATGGGATACAATTCTCTGACAGCTATCAACAATTTTCATTTCCATGTGATAGAGCCCATATGGTCTAAAGGACTTGACCCAGGCCTTATAAAAGCAATGAAGTGATCTTTTTATGTGAAAACATGTTCTATTCAGGGCAATCTGAGTACAGCTGAGAGTTTAGTGGGCTGGGGTACAAGTAATCACACCTACATGATATTTTAGAAGCAACTCAGTCTGCTGTGAAACACAGCCTGATTTAGCAGGCAGACTAGTCTGGGCTTTGAGATGTCCAATCTGAACAGAGACTCTGAGCTATGAAAGCCTGTGACACTATTTTGGTTTTAGTTTCTTTACCTGTGCGATCAGATGTCAATACTTTGCAAACAGAAGTGTTCCAAGGATTTGCATTCTTGAAATGCTAAATGTTTTTTCTTTAGCCCCAGGAACAACTGTTGTCTATGACTTCAAAGAATGTTGGTACGATAATCGCAGGAAAGATCCTTTCCTCTAGAGAACATATGTCATTGCATACTCATGGAGCTGTTCTCTGCTTCCACATTCAGTAAGACCACCATGTAACTCAAGGAATCATTTCGGCCTTTCTCCTCACATCTTCATTAATTGTGTTGGTGGTGAAAAATATGAACATGTGAATGAACGAATAAATGTAGTAGTCAATTTTGAGTTTTCATGCTCTGGACTTTTGAACAACTCCATTTCTGAGGAGGGGTGATTTTGTAATATTTAGTTTTGAAGACGTAACACTTGTAATTATGTGTCCAGAATCTTGCTCCTTGGGTACCATAGAACAATTTGGTTAAGTTGTCAAAAGCATAAAATCATTAGTAGGGCCATCTTCTGGTTGCTTCTTAAATCACTGTTTATGTGTTCAAGAGAAAGAATCTCAGTTTATTCACAAGCGGTGCTACCTTTCCACAGGATATTCATTGTTTTGAAAGTAGGAAAAATCCTCTGCAGCTTTGAAATGTGTTATTATGCTTTCTTATTACCCAGAAAGAATATTCTCCAGACTGCTGTTGTGATGATACACATGGGAGTGCTTTGGTGGAAGAAAGTGTAGCTCAGGAGGAGAGCAGAAGAGCAGGAGGTCAGGGAGTACAGCGGCTGGCCCTCCACTCTACTAGTCCTGTCTCCTTCTGTCTTTGTTGTGTAACAGCTCTTTGTGCTTCTTCCTGAAATAAACAGCTTAAGTAGATTTTGGGCTGTGGGTTCTCAGGTCCCCTCCCCAACCTCTACCCAGTTATCAGTGTAATAAGGGATTTCAGAGTATTGGGGCAGATTCCACTACCCCTGAGTCATACACAGACTCACAGCCAGATGATGACATCAGAAACATATGTGTTAGGCTGAAGGCAAGACTTGGCTTTGAAAATGAGAACAAGATCTCCAGTGGGAAAATCAAGAATCCAAAGGCCTAGAAAGGACCCCAAGAGCAGAACTCCTTTACGTTTCACCTTTAGACAGAAAGTCATCTAAAAAACTCCTCCCCAGATGTATGTGCTGTTTTTAAATATTTCTTTAAAAGCTCTTTTAGAAACCCTAGGATATAATTGCTGCACCAACAAGGCAAAGTTTGCATATGAGGGATAAACTCCACATGTTAAAACTCATAATTATCATGATTCTATAGACCTAGAATTTCCTAACCAAGCTCTGTTTCATTGAGAGCAGTATCTGTGAGATAGTTCTTTATTAATCACATTTACCTACCCATAGGCCCTCCCAGATTAAAGAAATAGGCATATTCCCGGTTATGTGTTTATGGAGGCACATCACAGTATTGGGATATGGTAATTCCTTCAAGTGTTTTTATCATGCCATGAGACAAGTTTCAAATCACTTTGTAAATTGATATCATATTTGAGTTTTATGTAGACCCCATGTTTTCCATAGTGACAAAATAGCTTAGCAATATAAGAAATATGTAGGAGATTATATGAAAAAGAGGGAATCTGGAAAAAAGGCACAAGCTAAACTAAAAACTTGGGATTCTAGAAAATTTTTATTACTGTTTTATTTATCTCAAATGACTAGTACAAATTCTCTTACTACGACTAGGTGTTAATAGTATCCATTTTCTCATGACCTTTTGGGATATAATTTCATCTTACTGTGAGCTGCAGTCATACAGATGCCTGCATTCTACATTATGTGCATGCAATCATATGCTTATCTATGTATATGTACATGTATACACATGATGAAGACTGGTGGTCTTTTCTTTAAAATCTGGTTTCACTGTCTTGATCATGAAGTGGTTGGCAGATGACTTTCCAAAAGGCTTAGCTTATTTTCTTTTTCATATACACACAAACACTCTTTCTGGGTAACTTGGCAACACCCCTGGTCACTCATTTATCAAAGATATATTATTTAGCATTTTTGGGACAGATAGAGCTCTCATGCCAGATACAGAGCCATAAGTAGACAATTAGGAGTTTTGGTGGAACTTTTCTTGTCTCTTACTAGGACTGTCCCCTGTGTGACCAATAGCTCACATTTCCCGTATTCAACTGGCAACCAAGGTCCCTTGGCTAATGGTTCACAGGCTCTTTTGTTAAAGGGTTGGACTGTTGGTCTTTCACTTATTAACTTCTATGGATAAGAAAATGTATGTTCACAATTTTATTTCCTCACTATTCTAATTAGACAAATTGAGGAAGCAATTATAAATATAACATAATCTCAGAACTTTGGCCTCATAGTGGTGAGAAAAATAGGATTAGTATGTATTATGGCTTGTATTTAGAAGTCTTCCCTGAAAAAGTCTATGAAGTCATAGGTGGGGCTTTTTCAGAGGTGGCTAGATCTAGAGGGTGTGATGCTGGGATTAAAGGTATATGGTAACTAAATTATTCCACTGATTGGTTTGGCATAGTTCTAGGTGTGAGTGCTATCTGCCCAGGGCAAGTAGCCTAGATAGAATATAAAGGGAAAGAAAGAAGCTGCTCTTGCCACTTGGCACTTGTTGCTTGTCTCTTGTTGCTTGTTGCTTCCTGCTTCTTGCTGCCTTCTGCCTGCCATGAACAGTTTCTCCTCTTCTATGCCCCTTTGCCATGCCACCCTGCCTTGGAGCCAACCAACAATGAACTGAAACCTCTACAAATTGTGAGCCAAAATAAACCTTTCCTTCTTTAACTTTGGACTTTGAGTATTTTGTCTCAGCAATGAGAAAAGTAAATAAGACAGTATGTTAGTTAGCTTTCTGTTGCTGTAACAAATACCTGAAAAAATACCAACCATGGTCAACCCCACCTTGTTCTTTGTTATCACTGCTGATGGCTAGCCCTTGGGGCTCAACTTTGAGTTATTTGCAGACAGTGTTCCAAAGGCAGAAGAAAACTTTTGTGCTCTGAGCACTGGAGAGAAAAGATTTGGTTATAAGGGTTCCTGTGTTTAAAGCATTATTCCAAGATTCATGTGCCAGGGTGCTGACTTCACATGCCACAATGGCACTGGTGGCAAGTCCATCTACAGGGAGAAATTTAATGACTAGAACTTCATCCTGAAGCACACAGGTCCCAGAAATTTTTCCATGGTGAATGCTGGACCAAACACAAATGGTTCCCACTTTTTCATCTGCACTGCCAAGACCGAGTGGTTGGATGGCAAGCACATAGTCTTTGGGAAGGTGAAAGAAGGCATGAACATTGTGGAGGCCATGGAGCACTTCTGGTCCAGGAATGGCAAGACCAGCAAGAAGATCACCATCACAGACTGTGGGCAACTCTAATGCATTTGACTTGTGTGTATCATCACTACAAGACCATTCTTCTCTAGCTCAGGAGAGTGCCCTCTGCTCTATCTGCTTACAACGTCCTATCATCTCTGCTCTCACTGCAGTTCTTTGGGTTCCATATTTTTCTTGCTCATCTCCAAATGTAGCTGGATTGCAGAGTTAAGTTTATGGTTATGAATAAAAACTAAATAATGAAAAAATAGCAAAGTTATATGTTTTGGAAGTTTTAGTCCATGGTCACTTGGCCTTGTTACTTTTGGCCCTGTGGCAAGGCAGTACAACATGACAGGATAGAGGAAACTGTTCACCTTATGCTGTCTAGGGAGCAAAGTGTTATGATTTAGATCTAGAATGTCCCCTAAAAGCCTCCTGAGTGCAGAGGTGGGGCTATAGGAAGGTGATTGGATCATGGGGCCCTGTACTCATCTGTGGATTCATCCACTGGCGAGTTAAGCAGCTGAGTGTGCTGTTGGGAGATGGGGCCTGGTTGGAAGAGGCAGGTCAGTAGGGTGTAACCTGGAGGGGAATATCTCTCTCCCTGACTCTTCTGTTATCTCCCTGCTTCCTGACCATGACATGAGCAATTTTTCTCTGGTGCAGGCCCTTCCACTATCCTCTTCCTGCCTTGGAGCCAGCTCACCATGGACTGAAATCTTTATAAACTGTGAGCCCAAGTAAACTTCCCCTTTAAATTCTGGGTGTGGAGTATTGTGTCTTAGTGATGACTAAGAGTGACTAGGACACAAAGAAAAAGAGAAAGGAGGGGCCAGGTTCCCAAGATCACCTTCAAGGCACATCCCCAGTAACCTAACTTCCTTCCACTAGGCCCAATCTCTTAAAGGTTCTATCCCCTCTCAATAGTGCCCCAGATTGGTGACCAAGGCCTAACCATGTGGGCCATTTATCCAAATCCTAGCAATCAGCTAGAGATTTTAAGATAGCATATATGTTTTGAGGCTTCATTATGCAGACACCAACTTTCCTGGGTGATAACTTTTTTTTCTTTGGTTATCTTGGTAACCGGAACCAAAGGGAGACCTTTGTCTCAACTCTTCTCAGTGGTAGGAATTATGACCATTTGTTTTAGGGCCAGGTGAAATGTCCAAACATCTTCCCAAAGATTGGAAGTCGTGCTGTATTCTGAGTGTGTGTGTGTGTGTGTGTGTGTGTGTGTGTGTATTTATTATTAAATAGGCTTAGAGGATCAGAGGCAGGATGGTTGTCTGAATGCAGGAGATCCAGAAGATGCAGGAGCTGTTCAGTCCAATAACCTCAATACCTCAGAATAAGAGGGATCTAGGATGCAGTGTCAATCGAAGGCTAAAGGTGTGGAAGCTTCCTGGAAGGTTGCTGGTGTGAGTCCATGTGAAAAGGCTGAAGAAGCTGGATTATGACATCCACAGGTAATGGCAGCAACAAAAGACACATCTACTCCAGCAGAATTTAGCTTGTAAGCACAGACCAACTTCTTCCTTCTCCATTTTTTCATTCTATCTGGGCTATAAGCCCATTGGATAATCCCACCCACAATCAGGATGGATATTCCCCCTGTTTGTTGGCCTATATGCCAATCATCTCTGGAAACAACCCCCTAGACACACCAGAAGTGTGTTTTACTAATCTGATAAGTGTCTCTTTCTTAATCCAGTCAATCAAGGTTAACTATCATAGCAGGGCACTAGCTCAGATGTTGCAGCCTTTAAACTAGGAGTGCTCAAGACATAAAGGCAACCTCAGGAAAGGTATTTCGGTCAGTTACACCTCTGGTATCCTTCTCTTTGAGGAAAGTTTTTGTCCCCTGACAACATAATAGCACTTATAAATGTAATCTAAGTGCACACATGAAAATAACATAATGGGTAGGGATACAAAACTGTCTTTAGTAAACTGCCTCCCTCCCTTCTGTCTGGGGAGAACTTTTCTTCCTATGCATTCAAGTCTGTCCCTGTGCATTCTCTAGGGCCTATACCTCTTAATTACTCTCTTTCTCATCTATCTTCAATTATTTTCTTTTCTCTGATTTTTTCTTTTTGCACATAAATGTATACAAATATCCTCGAGTCTTTAAAAACAAAAAACAAAAGTAAGTAAAACTGCCACCCATCCTCTCCTTTGGCCTTCCACAGTAAAGTTCTTGTATCATCATTCAGCTAAAATTTCTTCTGAGATGACTGTTCTGACAGATTCACTGTCTTCTTTTCTGTCCTTCTAATTGTACCCTCTTTAGTTTTTGAGGCTCCTGAACACCAGCTCTTTTTTCATAAGCCTTCCTACTCTGGCCTCTATATCATTATTCTGTCTTGAATTTTCCCTATAGCTCTGTCTCCTACCAATTCTTTGCAATTTTCTTCAAAGTTTCTCTTTGTTCACCTTTACAAGTCAATGTTTTTCAAATCCTAACCTACCTGTAGTATTCTTCTTTCTATTTATATTTTCAAATATGAAATATTGTCCTTAATGAAATTATCATTTTATAGATAAAATTTGATTTCACATTAGAATTTCATATAGTTCAAATTGTAATAATCCCCATATCTCTATTTCTAGCTCTGATCTTTTCCTATGCTTAGACCCAAATTTTATTAACCAACTGGATGATGTATTAGTCAATTTTTCTGTTATTATAATGAAATATTTGAGATAGGCTACGTTTATAAAGAAAAGAAGTTTATTTAGCTCACAATTTAGGAAGCTGAAAGCCCAAAGAGTATAGTACAGGCTCTGGTATGGGTACAGGTACCCATATAAAGGTATGGGTCTTATGACTGATGGCGAAAGTGTGAGCAAGAGCAAGCGATCACATCTCCAAACAGGAAGCCACAGAGGCTCTAGTCCCATAATCATACCCAAATGCACCCCTCAATGACCTAAGAACCTTCTCCTGGGCTCCATTTCTTAAAGTTTTCCACTTCTCATTATTATAGACAGCTAAATTAGGTAAAAATGTTACAGGAAGTCAGACAGGGCTAGGCCCTCAAGGGAGAGTCGGTGCAGAAGATGAGAATATATTACAACTGTGGCTGGAGGTACATCTGTTGAAGGTAAGGCCTCAAAATAAAGATGGAGTTACCAGACCTACATGCCTCCCAATGGATAAGCAATAAATTGAAGATTATACTATAATTGGTATCACCTGGTCTGTTAAAGTCTAGATAGACATCAGTCACCCAGGTGAGTGACCACGATCTCCTGATCCATCCCTTACTAAAAAGGTCTTTGTTCTTTCCATGTACACTTGTTACATAACTTACTTCCCCACTGGATCAATATTACCTAAGCAGCTATAGATGTAATCTTATTGATCATAGTTTTGACCCACATTGTACCCACCTCATGATTTTGCTCTATAAAACTTCCCTTGGGAAGTGGGCTCACTGACAACCCACTTTTATGTTTCCTCTTCTCTCTCAGAAGCTGTCTCTCTCAATAAATTTTTCCTCCTTTTAACCTCTATTGCTCCTTAGACTTCATTCTGCAATTTTGGAGAGCACAAACTCCACATATCTGACATCTAGGAGATTGGAAGTTACATTTATTCCCCTTATATCACCACTACCACACTAAAGGCAAAATCTCCAACATATTAACCCTTGAAGGACCAGCTCAAACCATAGCCAAAGCATAGCAGGTGGTCTTTAGAGACTTCAAAATTAATACATTTAAAATGAAACCCTTTTTTCTTCACCTCTACTTCTAGTATTCTTGATCTTAGTTCATGGTTTTGTCCCTCCTTTCTTCCCAGATAAGAAAATCCAATCTTGAATTCTTCTTCTCTTTTACCTCAATAGCAAATTGGTCAAAAACAAAATAAAACAAACCCCAAAAGATTCCATCCCATAACTATCTCCACTATAAAGTCTTAGACCCAGTCATCACCATTGTCTACCTGGGGCATTAGAATGGCTCCATCTGTGGAATCACCGCTTCTAAAGTGTGCTATGGTTTGAATGTTTATGTCCTTCCAAACTTGATATATTGAAAGCCTAATCATTTATGTGATGACATTAGGACAGCCTTTGGGATTAGGACAGGTCTCATGAATGGGATTAGTGCCCTTATGACAGAGACCACAGAGAACTGCCTTCCCCCTCCCCAAATGTGAGGACATAACTAGAAGTAGCCTTCTGGGAACCAGGAAGTGGATCCTCACCAGACACCATATCTGGAGCACCTTTATCTTGGACTGTCCACTTTACATCCTTTAGAACTGGGAGAAGTAAATTTCTGTTGTTTCCAAATTACCCAGTTTATGGTACTTTGTTGTAGAGGTCAAAC
The DNA here is from genome assembly GCF_000247695.1 of Heterocephalus glaber. Next base: position 111,036 of record NW_004624933.1, on the reverse strand, counting down.
TAAGGCACACTGCCACCAGAAATAGCTTTCGAAAAATCAAACCTGACCACCAGACTCATCTTAATCCAGCTCTAACCTACACACAGAGCTCAGCTCAGGGCACTCAGGGCATCAGACCCTTCCCTACAGCCGTTCTGATGGAATAGCTTGTGTTTTTCTGAAACACCTGGCTCTTTCACAGTTTTCTAGTTTCTTCTTTCTGAAATACTTTCCACATTCTTGAAAAAACTCTTCAGCTTCTGAGAGCTGGATGAAAAACCACATCCTCTATCAAGGTTTTCCCAGCTGTCAGCTAAGCTAGTCCTGATTTGCATCCACTTTTCCCATATTTCTCTTCTAACACTGATGAGTTATCTTGAAACTTAATTTGTCTCTTTACATATTGTTCTTCTCTAATAGAAACTCAGATCACATCTCTTTTATTATCTATACCAGGTGCTCAAAAATATTTATTAAACAATTGAATAAGATGATTGAAAGGAACTCAGACTGTGACCAAAATACTAGACAGAGATGGATCAAGGAGTTTTCAGGTTTAAGCTTGGGTTTTAATTTATAAATTTGTAATGCAGCCCTGGGAATACAGCTATTCTATTTTTCTTGATTATAAAATGGGAAAATAAGTGTTCATTAAATTCATGGAATTTGATTAATAAAACTAAACATAAGTTGGATTTCTAAAACAAAGTTATACTTAAGAAAGTTTGCTTTGTCATGAAATGGTGTTGCAGGATTGTACCATGTAAGAAATGGCAGTGTTATATCCATTTCTTCTTCTATTGGGATCATTTAAATGAGCCTCATCCTGAGACTTCAGAGCAAGCTGAGACCAGAGAAGTTTGAAAAAACTGACCTTCTGCCGGCTATGGTGGTCACACTTGAGAGGCTGGGGCAGCTGGAGTCACCATGAGTTCAAGACCAACGTGAGCTACATAGTGAGTTCAAAACTAGCCTAAACTACATAGTAAGATCCTGACTTAACATGCCCACCCCCCTGCAATATAGTATCTTTGACAGATAAACAAGAACTCATCCAGACACAGGGTTCCGGTCCAATCTTGATGGCCAGGAAGGAATGGTGTGAGCCCATGTCAGCTGTTAGACCATTGGTCCTAAGAGCTCCAGATGTTGGCAAAACTCAGTAGAACAGAGGGGGGAATATGAAGCCAAAGTCAAACTTGATATGAAAAATTGAATGTGTTGTCATCTCTTAGTTGAGTGGAATTGACTACCAGGGCTAGTAGGAGAATGGGACATGCTCTTACATTACCTAACCTCTGCCCAGTGTACTGACTACCAGACATTGGCTCTAGCCATATCACATCATTTGTATTGCCCTGCAATAATGTATTTCTTGTTGCCTCTTTGCTTTCATTCATATTGTTCCCTCTGCCTAGAATATACTTCATGTTCTCCTGTCCATTTTGATGAATGAATCTTTAATAAGAACCAACTCATGCATCACTTCTTTCAAAACTATTCTGACCCATTCCTTCTGCTTCCCAACATATGTTAGATGCTATTCTTCAGAGGTGACCACATGCGGTTATGCATGTGTAGTTTTTCACTGTACAAAGTCACTTTGCTGAGAGAATGAATTCCTGAATTCTAGCCCAAGGTCTTCTGCCTGGTGTGTGACTGGGAGCTGAAATTCTTGATGTCTCAGGTCCACAGATGTTCTCTAACTTGTGCGTTCAACTGATCCCCTTCCCTGTTTTTTCCTCATGTGAGCTGACAACAGCCTTGTGGGCTGTGGAGTAAGACCAGGACCATAAAGGAGGTATGGGTCTGGCTCAGAGCCAAAGCAAGTAGCTTCATATAAGGACCGCCCTGTGGTGGATATGAGACCAGGCCATTTGTCCAGGCACTTGGCAGCCAGAGTTTGGACTCTCCTTCTCACACTGACTCAGCCTGTGGGCTGTGGGTGACTTAGTTTCTCAAACCTTAACACAGGGAGGACACTTGCTGTTTGCAATTGATAAAGTTATCAACTGTGGCAATGCAAGGATGAAAGGGGTTAAAAACAGTGTAATTGTGAGGCACAGTAGGTGGTGTGTCCCTTGCCATCTGTGTCATGATGAGAATTGAAGTAGACAGCTCTCGGCCTGAGTGCCATCTTATTAGAAACTTCTGCACTGTGAGAGCCAAGTGGAAGAAATGAAAATGCAGGCTAAAATGCAAAAGAAGCAAGATGGAGCAGAGGTCTCAGAAAACAGCTAGCCTGTGCACCAGGGAGACCTAATGTAGAAATCAGGAATGTCGGAGCTGGGGAAGCTGGTACCAGTTGTCAGACAGCATGCAACAGTCTAGAATTTCCTCTCAATGCATCTAGAACTTTTTTTTTGGTACTGGGGATTGAACTCAGGTCCTTATGCTTGCGAGGCAGGTGGCAGAACCACTAAGCTAAATCCCTGGCACATCTAGAACTTTTAAATCTCCATCTGATCATAGAGACCTGAGACGCCCACTCACCTTGTGAGTACCACCTTGTGTATACACAAACAATTCCTGTTGGTCCTTTGCCCTGGACCTATGACATTCAGCACCTAGGGCATTCAGTTCTGAACTTGGAAGTGGCCGAGTGTATGATGTGTATAGTAAGCCATTTCTTCTGTTGTCTCAGCCGAAGGATCAAAAACAAACAAACAAACATGAATTGAAGTAGACAGGCAAAACTCAGAATATAAATGTGGTGGGAGATCTCATTTTAGAACATGTGTTCAAAGCCACATTTTTCCCCAAACAAAAATCAAGAGAAACCAGTGGATTTACATGTTGGACTTATATTCACAGAATGATGCTTTTTCCTATGAGTTTGTAAATAGTGAAAGAAGCTAATTTTCAAATGTCACATATTCTGAATTTTCCTTCAAAGACTTTATGCCTTTTTACCAATAAATCCCCATCCTTGAGATGTTGATGATTGAAGCATCTCCTAGATGAGCACGGCTTACCAGTGAGTAGTGGGCAGGGGATAAGAATGGGGGGGGGGGGGTTGAGTAAAACCTGACATGCTCCCACTCTCCATAAATGGCTTTTCTTAGGAGTCTAAAGAACATAAACTTCATTATTCTGGTTCTCAAGATCTTCTGAGGGTATTTCTTCCTGCCCTGACCCCATTCTATGCCCTAGACCCCTCAGGACACAGTGAACATGGTGGTAGACATGGTGATGCAGTTGTGACAGAATTGTAACATCTGAATAGTGCTTCCTCTGTGTTTTCCTCATGTTAACTGAGATCCTAGAGTGGCTTCTGCTGAATTAGGATAATGATGTCATGTGTAAAGCTAATTTTCTGGAAATGAAATTCATAGTCTCTTGGAGAAACTAGAATGCCTTATAGGTTTCAGAAGAAGGCTGTAAATAGTCCTTTGCTGTGTAAATTGGAGATTTCAGCAGTGTTATGGATATGATTCCTTTTATGCCTTGATGTGTAAAGATATTTAATCAAGAAAAAGCATCAATACTTAGAAATCCTGAAGAGCTTTAGATTCATCCAGGTTTGTGAAGTTAGGCAACACCTGGGGCAACAGATCAGGGAATGTGTGCATCCATTCAAGAGGCAAATTTGTGTATTGACATTTTCTATATTCTGATTGAGCACTGTTTTGGGTGCTGATACAAGGGTACACAAGTCAAGCAAAAATTTCTATCTTTGTTGGTATCATTCTATTGGAGAAATGTCCAAAACACAGGAAAACACAGGATCATTGCTTAAATAATCAATCCTGTTCCCAGCTGTCCTGCATCTCTATGGCATTCAGACTTTGGCCCAATTCCAGTCCTAGTTTATCACTTTCTTTATGTTAGGAGGAACAAATGTCCAAAATAAGGTGCAATTGTTGATTTTATGTTAGAAGCATGGGTGATATTTCAAAATATTTAACAACTGGTATAGCACAGGTACAGGCCAATCAAAATAGACACCTATGATCCCTGCTCTGTCAATATTAACCCTTTAGTTTCAGGAGGGTTAGTGTACCCGAGTCTGCGGGGTTTTCAGAGTGCAAGTGCCTAGGGCATTCACTATATATGAGATGGTACAAAAGAGTGTCAGTATAGCTGGATCAGGCAAAAGATGAATATCAATCCTACTCTGGAAAAAAAATGAATCCAGAAAAAGGATATTCTCATGTGGGTTTCATTAAATATTCACAAAGAAAAGATCCAACAGCTAACAGAGGACCAAGAATTCACAGCTGCAGAATTTGCACAAACTTAGAACTTGTTTTCAAAGATGGCCTTAAAAATGATCAAACATGGTAGCCAGGTAGAACAGAACTACCAGCCCCTGTGGAAAAAAAATAGTCTTTATTGAAAAGAATGCAAGAGCTCTGGGATATGCTTTGATGTGGTGATGCTTTCTTTGGGATCTGCTTTTGCCTGTTCATTATTTGGTTTACACAGGAGTTGGCCAAGAAGCAAGCCACTCCTCTTGACAGGTAGACAGGAAACACTGCTGGCAGGGAGCAGTGCCTAATAGCCTTAGTTGTGTGGTTGTTGGGGTGCTAGCACATTACTGGTCCTGCAGGTTCCTAACATGTCATCTTGGCTGGCAACATCCCCTGGCTTTTACTGGAGGCTTGATGGGAGAGTGTCTCTGATGCCTGAAGGGCTTTGCTGGCTGGCAACCCTGACAGTGATGGAACAATGAAATGGAACCAAGATAAACTGTATCCTGTACATTCTTTCCTCCCTCATAGGTAGAGCCTAGCAAGGATGGCTAGAAATATTAGAAGATGCCCAGAGAGTTACCCATCATTTAAAAAAGAAACATCCTAATCACATCAAATTTGTTACAAATTGCATGGTGAAAAAGATGTCAATCACTTACATCCCTTTATAATTGAATTGCCCTGTGCACGGCCCTGATGAATGCCCTCTTTTGTACCACCTGACCAGTGATGACTAGAAGACTCTAGGGAAGTTAATTCACAAGTTTGCCAGAGTGCTGTGACATGGCACACAAAGGGAGCTAAGGCCAGTCTGGTTTTGTCACTCGGGAATGTGACCCAGAAACTATTGAGTCTGGCAGTGGGACAAGTGGGTGCAGTTCTGACAGTCAATGGATGGAGTCAAGGTGGGTGTGTTTGGGATATTCATGGTCAGATGATGGGGGAAGTAGTAGGAAAAAAAGTAGGCACTGTTGTGGTGTAACTGCTTCATTTTTTCCTTCATTCAGCACTTCCTATATGTCAGCCACTCTTCTGGGTAGTGCAGACACATTAGTGACCAAAGACAAAAATCTTAGCCTTCATGCTGCTGAAATACTAGTGGGGGGAGATAAAATAATCAGGAAAAAATTCGATATAGATATTAGTTAACAAAAAGTGCTGGGGAGAATTAGAAGTGATTTAGGGAAAAATGGAAGGAGAATGGATGAAGTAAGATGGGAAAAACATCGGATTGTAGTGGATAAATAGTGGTTCATTATACTATTTTTGAGTATGTTTAAAAATTTGCATAATAAAAAATTTGAAAAAGAAGTTAAGTACTTGGATAGGAGGGGTAGGGTAGGGTGGGATTCTTGTTTTTGACCATGGAGGTGGGCTCAATGAGAAAAAGTCATTTGAGCAAAGACAAATTAAAGAAGAAGGTATTTGGGGGATGAGGATTCCAGCAGAGGGAACAGTGAGAAGGTCCTGGAGGTAAGAGCTTCCCATGAGTTTCAGGGGACCACAAGGTGGGCAGCTGGGCTAAAGCTGGGTGACTCAGGGGGAGGTCCTATAGGAGATGGAGTCATATAGAGCCTGTGGGTCAGGGCAAAGTTTTACCTTTTATTTGAAGTGATATGGGGCCACCAGAGCATCTTTGAGCCAGAAGTGACATGATTGAACACAGGATTTTGAAGCTTTGGAAGTGAAGGACCACTAATTCCTACCTAGGAATCCATAAGAGTCCTTGAGCTAGTTTTATTATAGCTTGTGTTCTTAGGTGGAGCTTAGAACCCAATTTCTTCTTTGTTCTTCTGTGTTTTTCCACAATAATCACCTCTCTTTAAGCTAGCTTCAGGGGTCTCTATTGTTAAATTGGAAACAACCAATAGGAACAGCTACTTCTTCTCATTATGTGGCTACCACTCTTAAAAAACAGGCAGGGTGAGCAGCAGGGGCACCTGGGCTGCTTTTTGCTTCAGCTCAGTAGATGGAGGAAAAATATAACAAAGTCTAGGTGAGGTGATAGCTCTCTCTGATTTCACAAAGCCTTCAAGTGGTCTAAGGTTTTTAATTTTTATTTGGAAACATTAAGACAAAAAGAGCACCTGGACAAAAAGCAAATTTAGGTATACTTATTTATTTTTCAATCTCATGTTATGAAAATAATTTTCAAAATAGACATTCCCTGTGTTTTTCAAGTACTGAAATGTGAACCACTGCATGGAAGTTAATAGGTACAACTGAGTAAAGGTGACCATTAAAGAGAACTTTAATTATTATCCTCTGTATTTGATGGTTAAATTCAGCCCTTTCCATTGGTGTCTTATTTTACTTGGCATGTAATATGCCCTCAGCATTGAAGAGCTACTAGTCCCTGGTGATTAGTCTGTCTTAGGTTTCAAAGACTGCCAATGCTAAAGCCAAATTCTTTCTTCACTCACATTTTAACCCAAAAAGGGCAACCCTTTCATATTGTATTGCTCACACACACAAAAAAATACTCCACCAAAGCCAGGACTCATACATGTAAATATGTGGCAGCTACCCTCCTGACTTCCTCAGATGAGAATGTTGCCAAACTGGTTTGCGAGAGCTTTCATGCTCTTACTAATGAATGAGCAAGCATGAGCTGGACAGCTTCTTCTCATAATATTATTTTGCTTGTGGAATCATTTTGTACTCAAGACAGATGAGCCAGGTGCTACATTTATTTTTACATGTAAATGTTTTACCAAGAAAATAAAATTTTAAAAAAGAGTTAAAAAGTCTATTGTGTTCTTTATACCTTGTAATAGGAAGAAATCCAATAGCAAGGCTAATTGACAGTCATGTAGTGTTCGTATCTAGCACTCTGTATTTCCTTTATGTTTATAGTCTGTCATCATTTAACATCTATAAACTACCCTGCCTCCATGAAATTAGCCAGTTTCATCAATGTGCTTTACAGAAAATGGCAGAATGCCATAGTAGGAATTGTAAGGTCAGAATGAAGAACTCAGAATGCACAAGCTCAGTATCGATGAACACACAATGGCAATATTCTTGAGCAGGGCTTGCTCCCAAACCAACATGGCTAAGCTCTTTAACAGTTGTTATCCCATGGATCCTAACATGTTCATGCCTGGGTCTATACTAAGTCCTTCTCTGTAACATATTAGAATATAAGAAACAAGAGAGCTTTTTGCCAGCCATTGAGGGGACATTTTCTATTTTTTTCAACTCAGCCTGAATATTTACACTGAGGGACCCAAAGGCCACCCAAACCAGAGCTTGGAATTTTTTTCTGGGTTGTGGCTCTTCAGTTCAAAATGATGACAGAGATCATTTTCTTCTGACTCTCTGTGGCAAGATTATCACTTTACTTCCCTTATTAGCTGCTCTAACAAATAGAACAAACATTTTTCATTGTTAACCTAATGGGAGTTATTTCTCCCTCATTTCCTACATGGAAGGTGGCTTCCTGCCATTTATTGATCCTGAGACTCAGCCTTCTTCTTTCTTACCTGCTGTCCCCTGGGTCTTATCTATATCAAGCTGGCAGAATAGGGGGAGAAATGAGGCCCTGAACTATAAGGCTGAATGTCACTTCTGCTCATATTTCCTTGGTGAGACCCAGCCACATGGCCACACTTGGAGTTGGGCAAAGCTGAGAAATGTGGTCTCTGGCTGGGCAGCCAATTGTCAGCAAAGACTCTACAGTAGGAAAGGAGGAGTGAAAATGTTGATGAATATCTAGCCATTTTTGCCCCCATTTCCTTTAATAATAAAAGTAATGATGTGTATTACTTTTATTGTACTTTTAAACATGATGCCACTTTAAAAAGTGCCCAAGCCTCACATTCTTCTTCTTATCCAATATTGTATCTGTGAAAGTCATAGAGAAAGGTCCCATATGGCCTACCTATTATGTGTGGGCTCAGAAATGTCAGGGCCAGTCCAGAAGGCTAGAAAGAATTCTGTTGGCATGAAATCCCAATGAGCCTGGAAGACAGACAATGGGGACCTGAGCTGAGAAGCAACAGGAACACTTTACCTTCCAGACAGTGAATTGGATGGGGAGAGAATGTCACCAGATGGGACCCCATGAGGTCTCCCCAAAGAAGAGATGGAGACTTCAACTGGTGCCTACCCCTACAGTAACTTCCATCACAGAAAAGCATTTCAGAATGCATCAGTCAGAAACATAGACAGATTTTTTTTTTGCAAAGTTAAAGAAGTATACAGAGAAAATAGAGTGCAGCCCCTCAAGAGAGAGGCACATTATGGTCTGGCTGGGTGTCATACTTGAAGACATGACATAAATTTGGCACTCCTGCCCCAGTTTCCTAGTGGGAAACTTTGCCACCTGCAGGAAAAGTTGTTGTAGACAAACTTGTAGCCTGCAGGAAAGAGTCATCATGTTCCAGCCCTTGGTTCCAAGAAACATCTGTATCACCACCACCCAGTCTGAGGAGCATATACTACCCTATTTTTGCCCCCAACTCCTTGAGGAAATGAATCCTCTGACCAATGCCTGGCAACCGTCTAGCAACCACTTCTCTACTTAAGTCTATGCTCTCTTCCCATTCTACACATACTCTTTTTTTTGCTTAAATTCTTTTATTGGTACATTTTAGGTATACAATATGTTTACATTTATCATTGGGTGCTTGTACCTACCTGTACATGATGTATCTTGGTTCTTATTTTTTCCCCATTACCTATGCGTGCTTCACCCCTCCACCCTTCCCTATTTACATAGACTTCATTTCCATTTTTTTTCTTTTCTCATAATTTTTCCTTTCCATTCTTTCCTTTCCCCATCT
>NW_004624933.1:29386-54690 GCF_000247695.1 Heterocephalus glaber | reverse complement strand
GGAGGTTAAGAGTAGGAAAAATTAATCAAGAGAATGAAAGCTTCTGCCTAAGAAAGACAGAAGGGGGACCAGAAAGTGGGTTGTCCCATAAAACACATATTTAAACCCCCCCTGGGGATTATACATATTCTCAAAGCTTTCTCTCATATCTGTATTCCCTTCCAGACTCATATGTCCAGCTTACTGTTAGTCATGTCCACTTAGATGTCTTATTGTCACCTAAAACACACACATCACCTTCACTGTTAGAGTCACTATCCAGTGCCAAGGTCATGATAGTTCTTCCATTCCACTAAGCCTGAAATCCAAGTTTTTTTCATTCTTTTCTTTAAAAACATTTCCACTCATTAGCACCAAGCCCTATAGGTTTTTTCCTCCATAACTTATTAAGGATATACTTATTTGTTTATTGCCTAATATATGCAAAAGATTGTGCTAAGGTACTTAGGGTAGCATGGTACAAAGATTTCTATTTTGCCAACAAGGAGTTTGTAATCTAGGATTATAGGCTGAGAAGTAAAACATGTTCAGGAAGTATAATTTAAGATGGAAAATAATGAGTCACATATTAGAGTTGAATAAAGAAAATTGGGGAAGATGATACATTTGTAAGGGACAATGAAAATCAGGTAGTGTTTGGACATGCACATCTTTTCAGGTGGAAGGGGTGGCATGAACAGAACACCAAAAGCAAGACAAATATTAGTTGGGAAGGGAAAATTCAGCCCTGAGTTTAGGCAGGGCCTAGAGTTCATGAGCAAGAAGAATGGGAAGTAAGGTTGATAAGAGAGACTGGGGCTTTTTTATTTCATTTTAAATACATCAGAAAGTGATTTAAGAATACTGAGCAGATAATGCACTGGAGCTGTGTTTCAGGGATATTAATCTAGTCATAGCCTCTAAAATGGGTCATAGTTGGGCATAATCATCCAGGCTAGAGGACAGGGAAGACTAAGAGTGACCAGTGGAAATGATAATGGAAGCACAGAGATGCAGGAGATGGTCGTAAGACAGAATGGGCAGAACTTAGCATATTGTTGAATGTGGAGAACAAAAAAGAGGAAACAGGAACAAATGGGATGCTGAAATGTTGGACTCACATTTCAGATCCTCAAGTAAGAAATAAGGAAGAGGAGAAGATCAAGTTTGAGAAGAAAAGTGATGAGTTTAGTTTCAGCCACAGTGAGTTCAATGTGCCAGTGCGATTTCCAGATGGGTTGTTAATAGCTCCAGTAGATAGTTACACATATGAGCCTGAAACTTATGACCACAGTCAGGCATAGCAATAGCAATTTGGAGGTCATTTGCTTCCCAAATATGATGAGACTCAAGGTCAAGAGATCAACAATGATTACCAGGGTAAGTTAAAAAGAGAAGAGAAGATGGCTACAGATGATTTTGTTAAAAACATGTATGCTGATGCAGTAGAAGACAGAAGAGCCAGGGAAGTAGTGTTAAAAGACAAAGGAGGAAAAAATAGTGTCAGAGAAGACTCAGATGGCAGTTCAAGAAGGATTCATTGGCATTGCCAAATGCTGCTAAGACATGAAAGAGAAGAAGCTCTTGGATTTATATGATCTCATGTTCTCTCTTTATCCTGCTCCTAATTTTACTGTCCTTGTAAAGACCCTTATTTCACAGCCTTGGGATCCTCCCTTCTAACTTCTTTTCCAGATCCTACTGTCCACTAACAGTCTCCCTGTGAACCACTGCCATGGTATCATCTCTCTATTCCATACAGTGGCAGAGTGGTGTTGTGAAAATAAGGTTAGACTGAAGAGTCAAGAAACCTGGTCTGCCAAAGGTCTTGGGCAAGGTACTTGAACTTCAGTCAACCTCTAATTTCAGGGTCTCTTTCTACTATGTTAAGCCTTTACAATCCTTCCAAAATTCTCAGGGCTCCCCAGATCTACTCTCAGAGTGTTCCTACAACCTTGCTTTCCAAGACCTCCAAATGCCCTAATCAGAATGGTCACCTCCTGGTCCTGTAGCCAGGCAGTGCCAATTTTCACCTCTTTGGCTTTGTCTGCTTGGTTTTTCTTGAATGATGCCACTGAACTGTGCCATGCTTGTACAAATATTTAAGTTACCCCAGTGCTAGCTCAACACTCATTTTTCCACAAAATGTTTCCCAACCCCTTCAATTCTCACTGCCTTTTTTTCCTGCTGATTTCCTGGGCAGCTACATGGAGCAATTAAAGTGTATTTTTCATTATTTTTAACCAACTGTTATTGCTTCAGGCACAGTTAACCTTGACTCTTCTAGGAGTCAAGGGAAATGGGCCGTGTCTTATGCATCCTTTTTACTTCCCAAAGCATAAAGCTCAGCATGCCACGAGCACCTAGTATGTGTTCATATACCTGTGTTAAACAGAATTCTACTTAAGAAACACACACACACACATGCACAGACACACACAGACACAAACACACACATTCAGATTTATGTTAATCAGCTAAAGTGATTGTGGGGAGTCTGACAATTGTTAAATTCACAAGGCACATGGTATGTTAGAAACTCAGGTGGGAGGTGATGTTTCAATATTAAGGCAGAATTTCTTTCCTTTAGGAAACTTCAGTTTTTGTTCTTCAAGCTTTCAGATAATTGATGAAGCCATCCAACATTATTGCAGTTCAGTTCCTTTACTTAGTCAACTGCCTGTAGATGATAACCACATCTACAAAATACCTTCACAGAAATACTTAGTGTTTAAGTTAGTGTTTGATTAAATAACTGGGAACTATAGTCTACCCAAGTTGACACATGAAGCCAACTATCACAATGCACTTACTAATGGAGTCATATTGAGGGGTAACTGGATAAGGTGGAGTTCTCAGAATAAGAATGGAGAGGGTTCACTGAAAGACTTTGACTGGAGCAGTAAGTTTCCAGGTTCAGGGTGTAAAGCCACGGGGGCTCCTGGTTGAGGTAGTTGGCAGGGAGTTTAGAAATTAATCAGTAAGGACTTGTAGATTCTGGGAGTCAGAGTTAAATGAAGGAGAGAAGTGTGTCACTGGTAGAAGGTACTGAAAATATTTGTGTATAAATAAAAAATTGAGGGGGGAGAGAGAGAGATTTAAAAATTCCAAGTCATTGTTTATTGTACATAATCAAATGATACTGAGATAAATTTTAGTGAGTTCAAAAGTAAACATTTTGTTTTCTTTTCAGGCAATAGAAGCTAATGCTGGGCTCTGGAAATAGGAGGATAAAGTCAGTAGGAACCTAAACAAGAAAGTTAATATGCCTCTAGTGAGGAGAGACAGTTCTTGATAGATTTTTCAGATGAAAAAGGCTTAATTTTTCTATGGAATTGGTTTATTTCAAATATATCCGAAGGAGACAAAACCTTGAATAAGCGCACACACACACACACACACACACACATGCACGCACACACACAGAAACCAAACCAAACCACTTACAGCAGAAATCCAGATATCTGCTGCAAAACAATTAGAATTAGCATTGCTGAAGCATTCCCAAAATAGATGACATTCACCATTAGCCTTCTGTGAATTCAAGCAAGGAAGCATCGTTACACAAATTACATGCCTGGAGAAGGAAGGGACTTTTCACTGGAATGAATTTGTGAAAAGAGCATTTAAACCAAAAGCAATTTTCCCTGTCTGTGATTTGCTCTATTCCCCTTGCTATCATTGAACATATTTATGCTTGAGCGAAATTCCCACTCCCATTATCATTTCTCCTTTTTCTAAATCCAGCCATGAAGTCATGAAATTCCCTGTTTGGGACAATATGATTTGCTGCTATGGAAACAATTATAATATCATAAATTTATCTTGCCCCATGAGATCAAAGAGGAAAAGCAATAACACTAATATTTTGCAGTTCAATAATGCCATTCATCCAACAGTCACTATCTTGTAAATATTGTATCATCTGTTTGCAGATGGACAAAATTAAAGTGGCAAGCTCCTGTGCCTTGCTCTAAAGCTCTTGAATTTTAGACTGTGGCAAGAATGTCCAGATATATTTAATTCCCACCCAGAGCAGCAACTAAGGAGCCAAACTCTTGGTCTCCATTACTGTGTCTGGCTGAGGATGAAGAATTGCCTCCTCTCTCAGCACCATAGTTCACCATCTGTTCCTCATTACATGAGATGGAACCTATTTTGATAAAGTATACAAACAAAAAGCCATTGGCAATTGTCAGAGGGCAAAACATCTATAGAAGGAAAAAAGCTCTGGACAGTGCATTCACACTTCAGTGCTCTAGCCCAGCTCTTTCCTCCAGTCACACAACAAGCTCCTTCTCTTGACTTAAAAACAAGTGGTGTGTAAACTCCAGGGCTCCTCACTTGTACAGACCCCTTCCAAGAATCTGGTAATGTGTTTTCTGGACAGACTTTAAAAAGATTGCACTTGTAACTTCCTTTTGAGTGGTGGTGGAATAGCATATGTTTTTATAGATTCTGGTATGGGGAAGTAAATTAGGAATGTCTTTGGATTAGATAGTTTGCAGTCACTTTTGTTTATAGTTTAGTTATCACTAGCTTTTCTGAGTAACAATGGCTTTCAGGAATACACTTATTACCCACAGTCTGCTGACCCTCATGTGTGGTCAGAGATTTGAATGTGTCTCCAGAAATCATCATCGGAACAAGGAACTGCTGGCCTTCTTTGTTGGTGATGTGGAAGACACAATATTTTATCCTTTATTTTGGAGGGAATGCCCTAGCATTCCTTGGAAGCCTGGACATCTAAAAGTTTTACTGATGTGATGGATTCCTGGATCATTGTAGTGTTTATCTCTCCCCTTCCATTGTGCATGTGGCTCACCTTGGCCTGCACTGTACAAGCCAGTACCTCGTTTATCCAATCCAATAGCACAGTTATTCAAACAATGGGCCAGTATGGCATTGTGTGGGATTTCCAGCCACTCCAAGTTTTATCACAAAAGATGAGAGAGTTAACATAGCCCATAGTCAATATACAGTTTCATGTGTTTTTGATAGGGATGGAAAAGAATGCATTTGACAAATTGGTGGCTTCATTTACCCAGTGACATATTAATCTGCTCTAGCAAAGTCACAGATCTGGTACAACAGCTGCATTTGAATTGTGGCTTGATTGAATGACAGCCACCCACTGTCATCCTGTTAGATCTGTCTTGTTTATTTTGGCAAGAGCCAAACTGGTGAATTAAATGGAGGTAAGGTGGGGTTCACTGACCCTGCAACCTTTAAATTTTTAAGAGTCACATTAATTTCTGCCACTCACCTAAGAAGCTATACTACTTTTGATTTACTATTGTGGACTGGGTGAGAGGTGAAGTTTTAGAGGCCTCCACTTGGCTGTACCCACTGTCCAAGGAATCACTGTGGGTGTATGCTTATCCAGTTATACATCAGGGGATTGTGGAAGAACTAGAGTACATTTTTCATAGCGTTGCAGGTCCTTTATCCTAAGGACCCAGCTACTCTTTCAGTTAATAGGTTCTAGGTCCACAAACGGGCTTACATCTAGAAATTGGGCAAAGGGTCATGCTTCTCATTGAGATGATAGCGCTCAGTCTCCTGATCCTTCATTCTTGATTTCTTTCTATTTTAAATTAGGTAGTATCTTTACTGCTTGCCCATTTATTTTGTCCTAGAGACATTAGCCCTTAATAGAGAAAAGTGGGGTGCTTCTGATTCTTAGAAGGTTATAACGTTCTGGGAATTTGAGATTTTTGAAGCAATTAGCTCCAAAGTACTGCTTGGCTTACATAGCTTCCAAGGTGCATTTTAGCCACAAAGCATCTCTCAGGGTGACCTTAGAGATCAAATTCTAACCTCCCTGGCTCAGGCTCTGGGGGCAGACCACAAAGATTTGAACAATGACTCTGCCATTTACTAGCTGTGGGATCTTGAGCAGGTTGCTGAATGTCTCTGAGCCTCAGTTTCTTTCTTTCTATAAAATGGTGATAATATAAAAAAAAAAACACCTCGCTTAGAGAATGAAAGAAATTAGTGTGTGTAAAACATGTCTAACAATGCCTGGCACACATCAGGCTCTGTTCTGTCATCCAGACTCCTTCATTCAGCAAGCTTGTATCCATTTGCAAATGTGAGTTGTAGTCTCTGTTGCCTTCCTGCCCCTGCTGCACAGGATGTTTACTTGTATCCCAACACTCAGTACACTCATCCTGGAGATTCATGCCTCCTGACTTTGTGCTCCACCAGGGTCCAGGAGGGTGCTTTGTTACTCTCTGCTCCAGATCCCTTGCAACTGTTTGCTTTTGAATGAATAAATGAGCTTGCAGTCCAGGAACTGGTTCACGTGAGACTGGGTCCTGAAATGGCTTTAAAACCCTACCCTTTCTTCACTTGCTGCAGCTGGGATCTGTCAGGTATGCACATCTGGATTCCTTGGGCAGAAACTGTTTGGTACCTGGGCTCTTCTGGCACATAAATCATCTCCCTTGCTTGTTTTGGCAATTAACAACTTATTTCCACTTCTTTGCCAGTCTCAGGTTCTTGGCCCCTGAAAACCAACACCTAGATTCTCACACCTCTGCTTTGACCTTTATGTTCCTCGCTTTCTTTTTTTTGGTCCCCAAGTGTATAACAGCAAACCTCTTGTTTCTGTTGTTGTGTCTCAGTTCTCAGATTTTGGTAACCCCCAAAGCCCCAAGCCCCCCGTTTACCTTGCCCAGCTTGACCATGTCACCATTTCTGTCTCAGTACAGGGGCTTCTTCGTGCCAAGAGCTGCTGGACTTCCTAGTTTCCCAAGCTGCCTCCACATTCAGCTATAATGAGCCAGGCCTTTGATGGTGTCAGGTGTACATACACTGTGTCATAGACACTGCCCAGAAAATAAATACAGTGTTCTGGGATTGCATAGATTTTTTTGAATCACCATCAAGCTACATTTTTAGGGGTAATCAGCTATTTGCCCAGCTTCTGGCTGTTGCTTACACACCTTGCCATTTTCCATCTTCTGACTACCTACACAGGTATTTGATTGCTACTGCTTGTCCTGCTAGAGCAGAGATGCTGTAGCTTTGTCTGCTCCATTCCTATGCTTAGGGGAGGTGGGACTCATCAATCACAATACTCTTCCTTTAGTGTCCAAATGAGGTTGCAGACTGAACTCCACCCAATACTCTCAGTGGCCACTGTCAATGACAGGTGCCACATGAGTGGACCCCTATTTGCCATCTCTGAGCTAGATTGTGGCCTTTGCCCATGTCTAATGCCTGGAGGCACATTATTTGTGACCGTGTTTTATAGGAACAGAGAGAGTTCTGTACTTTTTCTTTGTTGTAGTAAAGAGACCTTTAGCTCCTTTACCCACATTCTAATAGAGTAGCAGTTTGAAAGATTTAAGATTCCTGAATAATCCTTCTAGATACCCCATAAGGGTTGTTTGTTTGTTTTGTTTTTTGAGTCAGGGTGATTTCATGATTTCACAATTATTCAAATTGCCTTTTTGAATCAGGGCTCTGGAATCCATGACCAGTTCTGGGATTTAGAAAACTAAGCTGATGTAGGGAGAGATGACAGTAGCTGTGCAATCCAAGGTGATCCAAAGCAATCACCAGAATGAAGTCTGAAGTGAGAGCCAAGCAGAGCCTATACATGGAGAATTACCCTTTGAAGGGGATGAGAAGGGTGCTTGGAAAACTAGAAATGACACAAGTGGTCAGAGAACAAACAGGGCAAAAAAGATTTGCTTAGGGTGAAGAAGGCCAAGGTCTGGAGAGAGAGCCTGAGATGCTGGAGAAAAGCCATTAGGTCTATTGTAGAATATTTATGGCTTTTTCAGGGTGGATGGGAACCATTAACTGGTCCAGAAGGTAGCCATAGTGCCCTGCTTTATATATATTTTTAAAATCCTTTCTTCTTAGTACAATGCATATAAGTTACAGGCCTGAACACATAAGCCAGATTAAAATGTGCAGTTTGGGGCCAGGGACTTAACTCAGTGGTTCTGCCACCTGCCTAGCAAGCACAAGGTCCCAAGTTCAATCCCGGGTACCAAAAAAATAAAAATGTGCAGTTCGTAGAGATAGGTATCGCCACTTAACCTAAGACCTCACTAATTCTCTCATACAGACACAGCACAGAGGTGAAAGCATATGTACCCACTTCCCTGCATACACTCTACCATATTGATTTTTCCTAAAATGTATTTTTGTTTTGATGCCTTCTGTGTGTGATGACAGGGTATTGTTTCTCCCTTTCAGGGTTTCTGTGGAGTAGTTTTTGTTTATGCTGGAAAGCCTGGGCTATTGAGTAATAGGTTGAATAAAGTCCAGGCTTAGCCAAAGTGGTGCAGACCATGCCAGTGACTGTCCTCATTGCTGACTCTATAGATTTATCAGTGCTCACAAAACAATGTTGGCATCATGCCTTTATTGTTTTAACTCTCCTCTGGATATGGAAAGAATAAATCATTTTTGTCCTCTTTGCAACATACACTTAAGGACTTACGGCTCCCTTTAGTGTCTTTCATTACAAAGCAAACATAGGCTATTTTAACTGTATTTCCTCATAAGACTTATTTTTCAAAAACTTAGTAGTTCTCATTTTTCTCTGAAACTTCTTTGATTGCTTTGCATTGATTTTGAAATTTGGAACTTGAAGAATATACTTAGCTTCCCAGGTTTGTACTTGGCTGAGGCTGAGACGAAGTTATAAACATAGGCCTTCTTGGCCTTAGAACAAGATCCCTGAACACCCAGCCCAAAGTACCATGGTCTGTCTTTCAGGGCCCCCCTGTGATTTCCAAAACATTAACAACTCCTTCTGCTCAGCCAGACCAACAATCTCAATTCCCAACTTGCTGCATATTTGTTCATATGGAAACCACTTTATTTTTCCTGATTTATCAAGTCCCATTTTAATGATAGGAGTCCAATCTCTCATTCTGACAATGTACATGTTTATTATCCTTCCAAGAGGCCACCTTTTTCACTGTCCAAATACTTCATCATAAATGTTTTGGCTTGATAAAAACCACATCTTTTTGAGTCCATATTAAGTTGGCTCAGGGACTTTCACTAATTTATCCATACTTTCAGTAATTATTGAGATTTTATTATGTGCAAGAATATGAAGAAAATAACAAAGAATGAGACATGGAAGGGTGAGTTTCTCCTTTCATTTGGCTGTGAAAGCTAACAGGAGTCAAATCTATGTTTCTTCTCTTTGTTGGACATAATTTAAGTTCAGAGTAAATATTCAATATATGTTCATTCTGTAACTGGCATGGTGGACTGTTTCCAATATAGAAGCCCTTCTCCACCTGCTCTTCTATATGCATGCCATCACTGTGTTTGCTTTAGTCTGATGAATGCATGGGAATTTTTATTCTGTAACTGGGAACAGGAAAAGAAGACCAAGGGAATGGAGGAAATAATATAACATCTGACCCTCCCAGCTGCAAGGAGCAGTGAATGTGTGGTTGGGAGCAGAGGATGTATCAAGGAGCTGACAAAGACTTTTACACTGTAGACATATGCCCATACTTCAAAGTGTGGCCCAGAGGTGAGAGAGAGTGTCATTATCCCACCATGCCCAGAATCTCATGTTATTCTGGAGCTCTGATCAGACATGATGGAATCATTAGAATATAACACACTTGATTTAAAGCTTTAGTTGTTTGTGACAAGTATATTCGTTTGGGATGTATGTTACTGCTAACTTTGATCCCTGTCTGATGATTCCTAATAAATGTAGAAAATAGGGAGTGTGGTAACTAGCTTAGAGAATTACTGGGTAGTATTTGAGATGAAAGGGTGGAGAGTCCTGGCTATAGGCAATGTGGATAGAGGGGAGTGGGGAATAGGAAAAGAGGAAAATTAATACTATTTTGTGTTTATATTACACATCACCACTATATTATGTACTTGATATATTTTGTCTTACCTTACTCATTTAATAACCATATGAAATAGATATCATCATCCCCATTTTCAGATAAATAAAGTAAGGACTAATAGATGTGAAGTAACTTGGCCAAACCAGGATTTGGCCAAAAATGTGTTTGTCTCAAAGACTATGTTCTTTCCATGACATAACTGAATTGTTTATTATGAATGAAATTTCCTTTTACACTTGTCTATTGTCATATCATATGACCTAATCACATAAGCTTGGTCTAGTGTGAGAGGGAGACCTCATCCTTATAATTGTAGGATGATAATATGACTTACCATCACTCTATCTTTGTACAAGTCTTCCATGGATAGTGAGGGAGTGTGTAAGATTGTAGTACCTCTTTCACCTGTAATAGAAAAACTGTCCCAAATCTGGTCTGGGGAAGAACAGTTCTGTGTGATGAATGGAAAAAAAATTATGCCAATTTCTACTGAATTTTAATGGGATGATTTGGTCTAGGAAATAATGAATTACCCAGTTGGCTCTCAAATAATTTTTTTAAAAAGTTCAGAGACTTTAACAAGTCCTTTTTTTTCACTTTGCACCTAACAATAATATTTTCATATTCTCTTTCTCCTATGAAATATTTCTGACTCGACCTACTTTGAGCTTTTCCCCTTGATTGTATGATGGTAATAATGTGTTAATACTTGCTTACAACTAAACTGTCTGAGTTTTTTCTTTAACACTTACAAATAACTATGAATTGTTAACATTCACTGAACTGGGCATGGTGCACACCTGTAATCCCAGCACTTGGGAGGCTGAGGCAAGAGGATTTCTGTGAGTTAGAGGCCAGCTTGGGCTACATAGTGAGTTCAAGGCCAGGATTAAGTATATAGTGATAGTCTGACTGAAAAAACCAGACAGACATGCACAAACACACACACACATGCACACACACACTCACTGAATACTATGTTAGGCAAGGTTCTAAGCACATTACATATGTTATTTTATCCCTATAACTATCTGATAAGATAGAGACTTAGTGAGAAAACAGACCTAGAGAAATGAAGTACAAGGTATAATGAAAATGCGCAGTTAATATATAAACTTAAAAATTTGTTATTATAAAAGACACATTGCTATTAATCCTCCTCATTATCCTCCCCCTTGCTTTGAACACACTTATTCCATCATTCTTGCCACCTCTGAAGCAGTTCTAGCAGTTTTCTTGATGAGTGTCTTTATGAAGTATGATAAAAAGTATGGTGAGTGTTGATGCCCAGTGCCCTTCAACGGAAAGGCAGGCTCACAAAAAACATTAATGATGGCCGGGGATTTAGCTCAGTGGTTCTGCTGCCTGCCTTGCAAGCGCAAGGTCCCGACTCCAATCCCTGGTACTAAAAAAAACAAACATTAATGATGTGTCCTTATCCACTTGTCACCCAGTCTTGTACTATGCAACTTCTGGATCTTTCTAAAGTCAAAATGCCCATGAAAGGAAAACGTTTTGAGTTCTCAGAACATATAGGCAACCACTAATGCACAACTGAAGATGCTCACAAAAAAAGACTTCCAAAACTGCTTCCGAAAGTGGCAAGAATGATGGGATAAGTGTGTTCAAAATGAGAGGGAGTATTTTGAGGGAGATTAAAGGTAATGTATCTTTTACTGTAATAAATTTTTAAAAGATTGAACGTGTGCTGTATTTTTGGCCATACCTCTGAATTTGTCTAGACCTCACAACAATATATGTAGTGGAGCTGGAGTCTGAATCCAGACACTCTGACTCCAGTTTGCTGCTTCTCACTATGACACCATGCTTCTTTTTCATAGTGCTTCAAGTCTACTCTTTTCTGTTTTTGAAAGTTTGGTTACTTTTGACTTCATGATACTTTGAATGTTGGTATACTTGTTCCCCTTCTGTTGGAGAGAAAAGAGGTAAAGATGTTTCCCTTGGTTTCATTTCCTTATCCAGCTGAAAGTGATATCATCTTCCCCTGTTCTTGGTTCTGACCCATTGGTTCCTGCCTGTGAGTGGAAAGGACATGGTCACCCTCCAGACAGGGCAGAACTGGAAGCTCCAGGGGAGGTCAGAGAAATACAAGCACATTTGGAAAATACCATCAACCTGTGTCCTATATTTAATAGAATACTGTGAGCAGGAATAGCAATGATTGTTCTTCATTCAAAGGTTCAACAGAATGGAACTTTCAAAACAAATAATGATAATTGGTCAATTCTAAATTTGCAAACCAAAGGCCCAATTCAAAATACATCCCTTGCCTCAAGTTCACAGGGCTTTGGTCCAGGATCAGACTGTTGAAAAATATGCAGCTAACTGTAAATCAAGACTATGATGTTTCTCTGTGATAATTAAATTTAGGAGGACTGCTAACCACCGAGGCCCACTATACGTAGGAAGAGGAGCTCTGCAGGAGCTTGAAAAGGAAGTAAGCCAATATCCTTGTTTGCTAACAGTAGCTGACATGGTAGCATGGTAGCTTTTTAAAAGCTATGTATGTATGTATGTATGTATGTATGTATTTATTTATTTATTTATTGTGGCACTAGGGATTAAACCCAGGGCCTTCGTTCTGAGCTACATCCCACACCTATTTTTAAGAATTTTGAGACAGGATCTTATTAAGTTGCTAACTTGCAGCCTGGGGTGGAACTTTTGATTCTCCTGCCTTAACCTCCCATAGTGATATCATTTTTAAAAACAACTTTGGCAATTCATTTATTTATCAGTAAATTTTTGTTCTTAAACCCTTTCTGTGGGTTATGCCCCACTCTAGGCACTGGAGACTTGATAATGAACAAGACACACAATCTCTGTTTCCTGGAGCTTGCATTTTAGTAGAGTAAGACAGACAATAAAAATAAATGAATAAAGGCCGGGGATTTAGCTCAGTGGTGCCGCCGCCTGCCTCACAAGGGCAAGGTCCCAAGTTCAATCCCCGGTACCTAAATAAATAAATAAATAAATAAAAATAGACAACAGGTGCCAATAATCATTTATACTTCAGTTGGAAATAAACCTAAATGATGACTTCTTTCTTTAATCTGATGATACGGCATTGATAACTACAAGCTCCCTGACTGTCCTCTGATTCTCAGGGGGATATAACTTTCACAACAGCCCTGATGTTTTATTAGCTTAAAAATTTGGAGAGTTGGACCGAGGATTTAGCTCAGTGGTTCTGCTGCCTGTCTCTCAAGCACAAGGTCCTGAGTTCAATCCCCAGTACCAAAAAAAGAAAAAAGAAAAAAAAATTTGGAGAGTAACTCTCAGAAAACTGATACGATTCATGATGTCTTGGTTTCTTTCTTTTTTTTTAGGTGAGAGGAATTCTGGTAAATAAGATAATTTGAAGGTTACTATCGTATTGCCCTTTAGAACATTACTGTCTAATTTAGCAATCGTACTTCAACATTCTTTTGCCCAGATCGACTATATATAAATCTGTTTATTTAGATGCTCTTTGAATCAGCTTTTGTATTTCTTCTGGTTTCCTTATGAACAAGTTGACTAAAACAGTCCCATGTGCTCAGAGTAAACTCATGGTGATGACAAGTGTTATGGAGAGAAATGAAACCAGCAAGGTGAGTGGGAGTGTGGGTAGGTGAGAGGAGTTGGAGATTATAAATTGTGTTGTCTGAGAAGGTTTCACTGACAGCAGCACCTGAGCAAAGGTGGGGATCTCTAGCCCACAAGAATCCTGGGGAAAAGTGCTCTTGGGAAGGGAAATGCAAATGAAGAGGTCTTGAGGTGGTTCTAGGCCTGGCACTTTTAGAGTTCAGCATGAAGTTCCAGGAAGTGCAAGAATGCCTTTAAGGCTGGGAGAGGAGAAGGGAGAATCCTGAGGAGATGAGAGGGGCTAGGGAATAGGTCATGGAGCAGACAGCAGAAGGCCTTGTAGACCACTGTAGACTATGGCTTTTCCTGAGGGAGGTGGAGGGGTTCTGAGCTGAGGAGTGACATAATCTGACTTGTTTTTTTAAGGATCACTTGATGGTCTATATAGGAGAGACTATAGGAAGGCCAGGGTGGAAGCCAGGAGCATAATCCATGTGAGGGCTGATAGCAACTCACACTAAAATATGAGAATGAGCTAGATTAGGATTAGGAGGATTGGCTGTGATGTGAAGGGTCAAAAATGGTCTGATTGGACAGAAATGGGGAGAACAGTTTATTAGTTGTTGGTGACTTCTGGACTATCCATGTGAGAATCAAGGGAGTGGTACCAGCTCTGCCCCATAGACCAGAATATCTATAAGCCCTTGCCTGTGTGAATTTCCCCAAACACTGACGTGGGAGATACAAAGATGTTCACGGTTCAAGTTCATCAGGGTTCCCTCTCTTTCTGGAAAGATGATTCTCCTGTTAACAGCAGTTTGTAAGAACACCTTTCTCATTTACCAATTTCTCAAGTTGTATATTCTTGTAATAATCATGATTTTGATTTATCATTTTTGTTTTAATTCACATGCTTAAAATTGTATTTCCCATGTTGTAATTCACATCTTTTGAGGGATCTTATGGGCCATGGTCCTCTCTTTCTAGCAATCATTTCCTCCAATCTCAGGTGAGACCTTATCTGTCACAGAAATTCTTTATAAATATTGTCAGTCCAATAAATAACTGCTCCCTAATTTATCAGTTGACAAGCTGGGATTTTCTTAGGTAAGTTCTGCCTGTCAGTGGAATAAATTTCTTTAATACAGTACCTAAACAAGAGTCTTTGTACTAGCAATTTCATACAGGACACATATATGCATCTATATATATTTATGTATATTACACATTAACTTTGTGCACATTAACTTCTTTAAACTATAATTTAAAATAAGGGCTCCATGAGTTGAGGTTCCCAAATTCTCTCAGTTTTATCAGTACATGTTCTTGCTCCCATTCCTTTAAGAACTTTATCACTACAAGGCAAGACTAGCTTCCTACAGAGATGAGGCCCAAATACTCAGCATTCACCTCTCCTGGACTCTCTAACTCCTCAGGCATAAAGCGATAACCTTTCCATCTCCTCTCCTCATAAGTTCAAACTCAGGTCTGTTTCTGCTACACAATGAAGCTACTCAAGCTGTTTGAGCAGGAGCCACAGGTACACCTTGCTTAGTGCTTGACTGAAAGTGACAGAAAGTCCTTCGAAACTGACTTAAGCACCAAAGTAAATTCACTGACTCATGTTACTGAGATGGCTAGGGCAGTCTAGCTTCAAGAATGGCTGGATTCAGGGGCTCATACTACATAATTTAGGTTCTGTACCCCTCTGTTTCTTGGCTTAGTTCTCTTTGGTTCTCAGGTAGGCTCCCCAGAGGCCCTTCAATAGCTGTTCCAGGCTTACTCCTAGTGGCTCAGAACTTTAACAAAAAGACACTGAAGTCTAGCAACTGAGTCTCATGATTTGGTTCATATCCCAAAACTGTTTCCATCACTATGGTTGGTGGAACAAAATGATGTCCCACAAGGGGCCATGCATTTGGCTCTATGGAGTGAGAGTTAAAAGGACAGTTCCCCAATAGACAATAGAAGGGAAATGGGTGGTAGGCTGCCCCACCCTCAGGCACTTCTTTTAGATTTGAGTTATGTTATGTTTCTACTCTCTTGAGGTCTATCTTTAATGGACTAGATTAATAGACTAGCCTCTCTCATGGGGGCTGGAGTTCCAAGTGCCTACTGAATTCCCAACTCAAGACAGAAAGTGTCTTTTTGAAAGTGAAACAATGAGGTTGTTTCCTAAGGAATTTTAAGAAAAAACTTTCTCCCCCTACTCCCTGCTTCAATTTAATCTTTTATATTTCCATCAGAAATAATTTCTAGTGTTCTTTCATCTGCAAATAAGTGCTGATGTTGTCTTTGTCTGCATGTATTATTTATCATTCAATTCTTGTGTGCCTCTGTTGATCAGCCTGTGGATGTATGTGCCAGAATTTAAATGAAAGTTCATCTGCATGGTCAAAGAAGTCCTTCAGGAAAGCAGCTCCTGGAAAAAGGAGAAGAAAGGAACAGCTTGGCTTTGTACTGATGGGGGACCAGGAAGCCTGCTTTGGGGAAGTTGGATCTGCAGAACATGAAGTTCCCTTCAAGTCTAAGATCAACAGGGATGTGAACTAGAAGCATGGAGGGCATTTCATGGATCTCATGCAGCTCTTCTGCAGCCTCAATTCCATCCAATTAAGAGTTTCTAGATTTCATAGTGGTAGGGATACAGAGTAGAGGGTTAGCTTGTATCTCACAACTAGTGAAAACCCATTTTCCTATTTTATAATTCATAATTTTCCCCCAAAGCAAAAAGTGTAAGGAAGGAGCTGAAGTGCAATTCATTCCTTTTGACTCTTAATTGGTTTTAGGTGTTCAGGTCTTGTTAGTAGAAATTATAGGTGCTATTTACACACAAGCACACACACACACAAATAATAATGCTGTTCTTCATGCAGCCAGATACTACAAATAATAGTTCTCCGCCCCACCAAAGGACTCTGTTCCCATGGCAACAGGCAAACTTACAGATAAAAGCTGGAGAGATGAACACCTCAGGGAACTTTTGCTCACTCTGTGGACCCCAGGTTAGAGTTTGTGCATCCTGGCTGGGAAATGTTGGCCAGGTCAGAGCTAATGGCCCTGGCCATAAGGGGTTTTGGTCTAAATTCAGAGCAGCCCAGGCTTCATCAAGATGAATCCTGGGGTGCAGATCACAAGAGTTCTCTGCTCTTTTGATGCACCTTTAAAGAGATTTTATTAAGAAACTGGGTAGTTTTTAAAAGAATTATAATTGGAAAATTTTCTTTAGCATTATTGAAAAAAATTAGGCAAATCTCCACAAAGGATTTTTCTCTTTTTTCCTTTCCCAAATATTAAATGACTGCAAATTAAACACAAGGCATAGCAGCAATCAGACAAGAAAGACAAGACTCATCCATGAGTAAAGCAGGGTGTGACAGTAGATGCTAACACTGTCCCATGCACTCACAGCCCTGCATGCTGGTCACTGTGGCCTAGTAAACTTGAAGGAATGTCAAACAACAATCACTCTTTTTGTGAATCTCATTCAGGAAAGCATTTCAACAACAAACATATCCTCAGAGTATTGTGTATTGTGTATTGTGTATGTTATTGGACAAGCTGATCCTGTAAACTTTGCCAGCACCTGGGCTGCATTTGAATTTTGACTCTGGGAATATTACTGCATTCCCTTCTCCCGTCTGTTTCCTCTTTAGTCTTTAGAGGAGGAGTCCCTCCTCTCTTTCATTAGCGTTTTTTGTAGAATATCACTTTACTGTAATTCCATGGTGACTTTTACTCATTTCTGTTGTGGAGCATCCTCTGCTTAAAGCTCACTTATAGACCTAAATGTGCAGATTTCGGAACCATTTGCTTGCAGCTGGGTTTTTTATTCTTACGGAAGCCTTCTCCAGGCACTTGGTTTGCTTACTACCTTTTTCTTTTAGGAATACAATTCACACACAGCCTTCTCTTTGCCCCACTCAGTAACACAACTTTTGTTGCTTCTAGCTGGGGTCCCACTTGGTGTGCCTTCTAGAGCTCTTATCAAATGTATTGGGCTTGGTGGTTGTGGTGAAATGCACCTGTGCTGTGGTCTGACGACTTGGGTTTGGGCTGTAACTGTGCCGCTTATTCGCTTATTTGGCAAATCACGTAATGTCTGTATGTCTTCATTTGCTGCTCTTTCAAATAGGAACAATAGTTCTTATATAATAGTGTCATTCTGAAAATTAAGAGTGGATCTGTGTAAAGCATTTAAAACAGTGCTTGGGGCCGGAGATTTAGCTCATTGGTTCCGCCACCTGCTGCCCAAGTGCAAGGACCCGAGTTCTATCCCCAGTACCAAAAAAAACCACAAACAGTGCTTGGCACCAGGCAAATTACATGGAAGTGTTGCTATTATTATCAGGGAGTGATAATACTATGACTACCTTTTTAAAATGTGTACTTAGGGGCTGGGGATTTAGCTCAGTGGTTTTGCTGCCTGCTACGCAAGCTCAAAGACCCGAATTCGATCCCCGGTACCAAAAAAAAAAAAAAAGAAGTGTACTTGGCATAAGTATTATGTTAAAAGTTTCACATGTTATTACTTATAGTTTGTGCAGAGCCCAATGGGATAAATATTTTTATTCCCTTGGTCCTATAGATGAGAAAGTTTGATACTCAAAGTTATCCAGTTAATATGCAACAGAAAAAGGTGACTAATCTAGTTCTGTGTGGTACTAGAGCACATATACCTAATTAGGCTGGGCTATGTATGAGGGATTTTGGTGTGTGTGTGTGTGTGTGTGTGTGTGTATGTGTGTGTGCAGAACTGTAGTAAGAAAAAGCAAGCTTTGCAGAGAGTAATTTTGTATAATTAGTACTTCATTTGGAGCTGGGTAACTAACTCCTATTTAACAATATGGTCTACGATGATGGTTTTAAGCTAGTGATTCCTACCCTGAATGCTTGGCTAACACACACTTCTCTCTCAGATTTTCACTAGATTATATACCCACTGAGAAAAGCTTGGCCAAGCTCAGAGACTAATCCAGAGCTGGATGAAGGAAGAAAAGTTGGCAGTGGCTTGAGTGGCACATAAATGTTTTTTTCCTTCCTTGAAAATACCACTGTCTATTCTAATAAAATCAGTCTGGTCTTCAGCACCGAAAAGAGAGCTGAAAAAATGGTTCCAAGCACATAAATTCTTTTTGTTTCTCTTTATTTTATTTTGTTTTCTTAGAGCACATAAATTCTAACGAAAGCAAAAAGGATCAGGAATAGAAAGACTTTCTAAGGAGAGATCACTGGGAAACCAGGTTTACTTGACAGCTGTGGGCATCTAAGCTTGTCAAAGAACTCCTAAAAAATATGTCAATGAAGAAAAAGTGTGAGGATAATTTTCACTTTATAGTTTTGCCCAGATCCTGCCTTGGGTAGCCTATTAAGATTCTGGAACCTGTTGCTATTGCCCTGTAGGGAAGTTCTATCTTTCCTTCTGAAGGTTCAATAATTGAATCTGCTCAAATAAACTGACAATAAATAGATTCACAGGAGAAAATGGGGCATCTATTATTTACATGCATGAGCACATCACAGGAAGGTGGAAACTCAATAACCCAGGGAAACTAAAAGCTTATATACTGTCCTTATAAGGGAGGAAAGGGGAGATCAGGGGATGGTATGTAGGCAACCTAGAGAGAGTAAATAATTTAGAAAAAAAAAAAGAAATGAGCCATCAGAATAGGTAATAACCTGTCTGGACGAGGTGCCAACTTCCTCTCTTCTAGGTTCCACTCCTATTGCATGCTGCTCCTCTGATGGATAAAAATCCTCAGGGAAGTTTTTCTCAATAATTGGCTCTGGAAAATCTACCTTTAGTCTGATAAAGGACTTTCAGAAGAAGTCCCACTGGTCCCATACTGCATCCCTTGTGACTTCAGGTAATCAGCACACCAATGTGTCATATTTTAAAGGGTTGCTTCCTGGGCTCATTCAGTTCTCATATGCAAATCTCAGCCTCATGTGTACCATTTATTCTTTGGGGGGTATTAAGTATTAATATCATGTTAAATATCAGCTTGTTAAAAATACCACCATTGTAAAAAAAAAATCCTATTGGACACAATGGGCTGTGAGGAAATTGAAGTTACTTTTTTTTCCATTACCTTTCTTTAACACACATATTCCAGCTGAGCTGATAACCAAATTCCAGTCTCCTTCAATAAACTCAATGAATTGCTCTGCCCAGAAATGGATGTCTCCATATTTACAAAGTCTGTTTTTTTGCCAGGAGTTCCCCATGCTCTATGCCCTCTATGGTCTTTTGTGATTCTTTCTGGATTCACAAATGAAGCATTTCATTTTCTTCTCCTTCCTTCCTTCCTTCCTTTCTTCCTTTCTTTGTTTTTTCTTTTTGGCAGTACTGAGGATTGAAGCCAGGTCCTTCACACTGACCTACATTCCAGATTTTTTTTATTATTTGTTTTGAGATAGGGTCTCCCTGAGTCACCCAAGTGGGACTTGTGATCTTCCTGCTTCAGCCTTCCAAAAGCTGCATTACAAGTGTGCACCACGGCACCTAGCTTTATTTTCTTTTTTAATGGAGAAGTTTAAAGGGCTTTGGTATTGTCCAGACATGCTCAAATGAAGGGCAATGAAACAGGTTGATTTCTAGACACCAACTTCTAGCCCAGGTTCTATTTATTTTTTATTAGTATACATTTATGATCCATAATAATTACATTCATCTTGGGGAATTGGTGCATAGAAATTTTGCATCTTGGTCATTTTACAGCCTCCCACCAGCCTATTTCCCTTTCTGAATTGCAGGCCCCTGGGCACTTCGCCTATATAAAAGAGGCTCTGGATGAGCCTGTGTGCTGACCTGCAAGTCAGGGTGATAGCACAGAGCTGTGGGAATTCATGAGCCTCTATTTTCCCTGTCTGCAAAATGAGAATGGTGGAAGAACCACTTCACAGGACTCTTGTGAGGATTAAATAACAATGCACACAAAACCCCATACATATTCCCTTTATTACAGAGTGAGCACTCCACGGGGACAGCAAGTAGTATCCTCTCCAGTCTTTGATGATGATCTTATGTCCTCTTACATGTCATAGTTATGAAAAGTTAAGTATATTGTTGTATCCTCTAGAAAACCAGAAAATAACCTTATGATTTTCCTCAATTCTTTGCAAGCTACTAATTCATATATGCCTATTGTCTTGGTTACTTTCTCATTGCTGGGACAAAATACCTGACACCAAAAGTTAGAGGAGGAAAGGTTTATTTCAGTTCACAGTATGTAGAGGTTTCAGACCATAGTTGGCTCATTCCAAGGCAGGATGGTGTGGCAGAGGGGCATCACAGAGGAGAAACGGTCCATGGCAGGGCAGGGGGAAAGCAGCAGCAGGGAGCCTCCCTTTCCCTTTCATCCCATCCAGGCTACAAGCCTTTTGGGTGGTGCTACCCACACCCAGGCTGGGTCTTCCTATCATCCACACCCAGAACTATGCTAAACTAACCAGTGGACTAATTTAGTTATCACATCCTTAATCCACATTCATACACTCTAGATCTAGCCACCTTTGAAAAGCCCTACCTATGCATGCATGAGGCTTTGGGGGGACATCTAGATTCAAGCCGTAATACCTATTTTCAATAGAATTAAAATAATGCTTCACACTCTCTCAAACCTGGAATTAAAATCAGAGGCTGAGGCCATTGCACTGAGTTATATTGGGCACAAATAATATCATCTGAGAGAGTTGGAAACTTGCCTAGTTTAAGTTTACTTAGCTCAACAACTCCAGAGTATGGTTATAAAAGTATGTTGGCTCCCACCAGCATAGAAACCTCACTATTTGAAGAACTTGTCACATTGGCAAGCAGCAACACAGCATATGTAAGAGTGAAGGTTCCCCTTGCTGTGTCTGGGGCTTGTAACAACTGTGTTCTATTCACCCACAGTGATGAAGGGTTTCATCTTTAGGAACAGGCCTTTGGGAGTTTTCAAACTGCTGGCAGCTATTGCAGTTGTATGCTCTCATAAGATAGAATTTGGGCAAAACAACTGCATAGGGAAAACTTTGGCATCCATTTCTCTCTATTGGTTCCTAGAATTCCAGTTATAGCAGCTCTAATGCTGGTCTGAAAGTTGGGCAGATGAAGGGACTCTTTTCAGTAGTACCATCCAGGGCAAAGGATCTTGAGAAGTTGTCACTGTTGTTTGCAGCTCCAGTTTCTCTTAGAACCTCTCCAGTCAGACTTTCGCCCCCACCTCTGCCTTCAAAGTGTTCTTGTCAGGACCAACAGACTCTTCCATATTACTGAATCCAGTGCTATAAGAGATGTCGTGCTATGTGACCCACCAGTAGCACATGATTCTGGTTAGTTCTGCTGTTTCAGAAATGTTCTTTCTTTGGCTATCAGAAGCCTTCTAGCTTTTCTCCCACCTCTCCAGCTGCTCTTTCTTAGTTTATTTACTTTTTCTCCCGATATTGCAGACCTTTGAACATTGGAAGATCCCAAGCCCAACTTTGGACACCTTTTTCTTTTTTCTTTTCTTTCCTTTTCTAAGCTGTTTTGTGATTGACATATAAACATTAGTAGATATGAAATGTATGTGAATTGATGCGTTTGGAGATTAACATATACCTGTGAACCCGTCAAATCATCACCATTACTAATACACTAAATTTATCCATCACCTCCATTCCCATTCCCCTTTGTTGTTGTTGTCATCATCTTCTTTCTGTGATAAGAGCAATTTAAACAGGATCTACTCTCTCGGAACATTTTTAAGTATCTAACACAATATTGTTAGTTGTAGGCCCTATGTTGCATAGATCTTCAGATCTGATGTATTTTGCATAATAAAAACTTTGTACCATTTGGCCAATATCTCCTTATTTCTCCCACCTCCCAGTCTCTGGCAATTACCATTCTACTCTTCAGTGTGTTCAATTGTTTTGCATTCCACATAAAAGTGAGGTCATGTGGCATTTTTCTGGCTTGTTTTACTTAGCGTAACGTCTTTCAGTTCTATTGATGTTATCACAAATGGCAAGATTTCTGTTTTGTTTTTTTTTAAAGTCTGAATAATATTCCATTACATGTATTTTCTTTATCCTTTCATCTGTTGATGGTCATCATGAAAGGCTAAAATTACAACAATTTGGTTTAAAGATCTAATTTGTTTTAGTTTGAATTCTGGACCCAAGCAATACTTTGTTCAATGAATAGAATACATGTCCCAATGGACTGAGCAGAAAAGGTTGGTTTTATTGGCAGAGAAAGCTGAAGATAGCAAAAACAAAGAACAAAAAGCTACTGATCACTTCAAAGTCACTTTCCTTGTAAGGTGGGGACAGCAAGACAGAACAATAGACAATGACATTAGTTCACCTCAGGTTCTTTTAGGCTACCTTTCTGTGTAAGGACTAAGACAGAGGAAACTTCATTACCTCAAAGGTCAGAGAGGTAGTTTAGCTTTGGCTTGAGGACTTGGATATTTAATGTGAACACTGCATTGTTGTGTTTTTTTTAATAATCTGTTGAGGGCTAGTGCAGGAGCTTAGTCCAAAACAATGGCTTCCTATAACTGTTCTGTAACAACATTAAGGTTGTTTTCATATTTTTGTCTGCTGTGAATAATGCAAGAATGAACATGGAAATGGAGATCTTTTTTAAGATCCAGATTTCAATTCCTTTGGATAGATACCCATAACTGGGATTGATGGATCAAATGGTAATTATATTTTTAATTTTTTGAGGAGCTTCCATGTTGAATATCTTTTATACACTCACTTGTTGAGTTTCCAGTCTTATAACATGAAATACCAGCCATATACCAATAACACATAGATTTATACACCCAGCTTGTACCCTTTCCCTAAAATTCAGGGAAATTTGTACCTTATACAACATTTCTGATTGGACCTCTGTAGTAGGCTAAATAACAGCTCTCTAAAGGTGTACACAGCCCAATTCTGCAGCCTATGTATGTTACCTCAAATGGCAAAGACTTTGAGGATGCGATTACATTAAAGATCTTCAGTTTGGAATATTATACTAGTTTATTTAAGTGAGCCATAAGTGCAATTATATATATCAATAGAAGAGAGGAGCTATGAGGAGATCTGACACATAGAAGAGGACTTGACAATGTGATCACATAGACAGAGACATGAAAGTGGTGTAGTCACAAGTCAAGGAATGCTGGCAGCCACTAGAAGCTGGAAGAAGCACTGAGTGAACCTCTTCTGAGGCACATGGAGAGCACAGCCTAGCCCACACCTTGATTTTAGCCCAAGGAAACTGACTTTGGAGTGCTAGCCTCTGGAACTGTGAAAGAATGTTTGCATTATTTTCAAGATACCAAGTTTCTGGTAATTTGTTACAGTAGTGCTAGAGAATGAATATAGTATATGTTCAAAATCTATTCATCTAAAAAAGAGTTCTCTGTGAGCCTGCTCTTATGTCCTCTCCATCTTAAAAAAATGTAAATTCCATTTTTCCAGTTGCTCAGGCAAAAACAAACAAACAAACAAAACAAAACCATTCTAGAATTATCCATAACTCTTTATTTCATATATCACTTTCCGTGTAGTGAATCCTGCTTGCTCTACTTTCAAAATATATTCACACTCACCACTGTTGCTACTAGCATCCTGGCCAAACCATGGTTACCACTCATTTAAATTATTGCAATGGCTTCCTAGCTTGTCTTGTCTTTCTGTGTCCTCCTTTGCTCAGCAAAGAACACAGAATGGTCAAAGATCTGTCCTATGGCTGCCTGTCACACTCAGGCAAAAGCCAAAGTTTTCTTTGTGACTTCAAGGCCCTCCCTGACTTTGCCCTTATTACTTTCCTCACTTCGGTTTCACTCCTCACCCTCCTCATTCTACACCAGCCACTCTGGCTTCTTCCTGTGTTCCCACAACCGGAATGTTCTTTTCTCAGATGCTCTTTTCCCTCCTTCATCTCTTTTAGATCTTTATTCACATGTCACCTTCTAAATGAGGTCTCCCTGGCTACCTCACTTGAAACTGCACCCTCAGTCTATTTGCCCACCCCATATTAATCCGTGGTTTGATAGTCTTCTTAGCATTTATAACTGTGATACTATAGATTTTACTTATTTACTCTGTTGGTTATCTTTCTTCCTCACTTCAAATTCTAGGAAGACATGGGCTTATATTAGCTTATCTATTGTCATATCCCCAAGGTCTAAGACAGTACTTATTGAATAGCTGACTGAATGAATCTCCTAGTAGTCCTTTTATCCAGGAGCATAGAGCTGTTCAGATTCCTTTCCTAAAGGCAACTTACATACATTTCAGTTCATTGAAAATCACTGATGTCCTGTAGCTAAGAGAGGATTATGTTTGTTATATTTCCAAATAAGGTCATATTCTGAGATGCTATAGGTTAGGACTTCAGCACATAAAATTTGAGAGGATGTCGCACGGAACACACGCCAAATCAGCCCACTGCAGACAGACAGGCCTGTGCACACCCTACCGAGGTCCTGAGTCGCGCAGAAGACGCCGAATCACCCTGCTGCAGATAGGCAGGTCTGCCCACACCTTACCGAGGTCCCCAGTTGCGCGGAACACACGCCGAATCAGCCCGCTGCAGACAGGCAGGTCTGTGCACGCCCTACCGAGGTCCTGAGTCGCGCGAAAGACGCTGAATCACCTCGCTGCAGACAGGCAGGTCTGCTCATGCCCTACCGAGGTCCTGAGTCGCACAGAAGACGCCGAATCAGCCCGCTGCGGACAGGCAGGTCTGTGCAGGCCCTATCGAGGTCCTGAGTCACACGGAAGACACCGAATCACCCCGCTGCAGACAGGCAGCCACCTGATTCCACACTACAAAGACGCAGAGGACACCAGACCACCACACCAAGATACTGAGTCCCACTGTTCCCGGACCAGAGGTAGGGGCTTCTG
>NW_004624932.1:1521896-1533164 GCF_000247695.1 Heterocephalus glaber | reverse complement strand
ATGATCTGGTCACCTACCATAAAACCCCACCTCTCAATACATGAGACCCTTGGGGGACATTTTAGATCTAAATCATATTACTCTGGGAAAAAAAAGCACTGTAATTCCAGTGGCAAGCAGGCAGGTACAAACAATGACAGGCTTATGAAATGTCAGACTCAGATTTTTTTGAGTCCTTAATCCGCCCAGGTACAATGGTAATTTTTCATATTTTTTCTCTCATTTCCTTTCATCTACATATTAGTTTCCTAATGCTTCTGAAATAAATTCCCACAAACTTAATGGTGTAATGCATACAAATTTATTTGGTTATAGGTTAGAAGATCGAAAATCTGAAAAATGTCTCACTGAGTAAAATTAGGCTGTAACAAGTGCTTCATTCCTTTCTGGAAGCTCTAGAAGCCAGTCAGTTTTGTTGCATTTTGCAACTTTTAGAAACCTCTGGTATTCTTTGGTTTGAATCTCCTCTCCCTCCAAATCTAGCAGTTGTCAGCAGCATCTCACATTGCACTTCTGTGACATTAACTCTCTGCTGCCTCGCTCTTCCACTTACGCACACCTTTGAGGTTGCATTAGGCCTATCTAATCAAGGATCATCTCATCTTCAGTCTAGCCATTTAGCAACCTTTATTTTTATCTGTAATCTTTGTTTCATTCCTCTTTGTCATGTATAAGAAATTCATAAATTATAACCTTTGTAAACAAATTCATAAATTTATGGGGATTAAGATGGAGGAATCCTGGGAAGGCTATTATTTTGCTGATATTATCCCATTTTTTTTAATTTCTCACACATCTAAGATAGGTAAAGCAATGAATAATTCATTGCTTTATAGTTGCAAATGGGTTTCAGCATATCCTGGACACCTCAGCAGAAGAAACACAAATGACTTCGTAAGAGATATACAGAGAAAAGGAAAGAAATTCATGCTACACTATTGAAATGGAGGTGGGGTCAAGTAATATGGAATTTGATGACCTTTCAAATACTGTTGGTAACAAATAAACTGCATGGGAATTGTCTTATCTTTTTTCATTGCTTTTTTGTATAAGCTTTTGTGAGAATAAATATGCTTCTTGTCATCACTTCTCATATTTTGCTAATAGTATTTCATCATCTAATAAGACTTACTTATTCCTCCATGCCTAGGGAAAACTCTTCTTATAATAATATCACCAAAGAGGTACTAGATTTATATCATTTTTTCTATTTACAGTGTTTCCTTGCATGAATTATGTGAGAATGAAGATGACAACGTTGTCTTAGCATTTGAGCAACTGAGTGAAACTTACTCTGAAAAATTCAATAAAGTCTAAAAACAAAGTGCACATAAACCTCTTAAAATATTGCCATGGAAGTTTTATAAGTTACAGTTTTTATTCTCCTACTTTTCACAAAAAATGCGTGATGAATTGTAAAAGCAAGCCGGGACATCAAAGAGTGGAATTCACACTGCCATGTTCTATCATGAGTTCTCTCGGACAAATTACTTAGTGTATCTGAATCTTGGTTTCTTTTAATGTTTGATTAATCATGCTTACATCAGATTATATTGAGGTTTGACAGAAAATGCAAGGATTTTGAATGTAACTAAAGAGCCATTTTTCCTCTGTGAGACCAGAACAAATATTGCACTTTCAACATTTTTCTTTTTTTATGAGGATTTCTAAAATGTTTATTAAGGCTACAAAGAAACAATTGTAGTATCATAAAGATGAAATGCATTTTTTCAAATAACATAAGTGGGATTACAAAATGTAGATATGACTATTGAAATAATACATTCTAATAAACCAAGTGCTTTCTAAAAATACAAGAGTTTGAGTTTCAAATTACCTAATACTTAAATAACATGTAGCTGGTATTTGTTTTATTTTAATTACACATGAGTGACTGGAAAATAAGGAAGAAATAAAATGACTTAAATCTCATACTGTTGGTTTCATTGTGTGAATACTTTGTAGGTATCAATCCATTTGCACAAACCTATGCATCTTCTATATATAGTAATTTATATAAACATTTGTGCTCCCTACATTCATCCTTGGGTCACAGTTTTAGGATCTAGTTTAGGTAATAAATTTTAATGTCAACTGTTTTATCTTCAGCGTAAAAAATCTATTTTCTGCTTCCAATCTGATGCCATAAATGAATGACGCTATTTATGTGATATTATTCTTAAGTAAATTATATTAGTTTAGGAAGACACTTGTGGTCATATTTTCTTCAGATGCAATCATGCTCTTATCCCTAGGACTGATCCATCTTTTATTTTTATTTTTTTTAGGTACTGGGGATCAAACTCAGGACCTTGCACTTGCAAGGCAGGCAGGGTGCCACTGAGCTAAATCCCCAGCCCTGACCCATCTTTTTTTTGTGCTATTTTAGAGGTCTTTATTTTCTTTAGGCTGTATATATTTTCATTATTTAAAATAAGCACTACAACAGTTTCTGAACACCAGTGTAATTAGTAAATAAGGTGACTTCTCCTGCCTTTGTTTCACTGCTCAAAATAATAATACTCAAATTAATAAATTATCATATCAGTTTCCAATGCCTAGTTGTCTGTGTAAGTCCTGTTGGTAAATGAAAAAATTCTCCCATATAATTAAACCAATATGGCTTCCTAATTTTTAGAAAGATAAGATTATTTTTGCCAACTGAAATTCTCTTTGAAAAGTGAATTAACTGTAATTCTAGAACTCTGGGAAACTCAGACAGGAAGATTAGAATTTTGAGCCCAGACTGGCAGTTTTGTAACTCAGTGGGGCTGTATCAAAAGAAAAATTTTAAAAGGGCTGTGAACGTTTCTCAGTAAGAAAGGCCTGGGTTCAATCTCTAGTGACCTTTCCCAAAGAGGAGGGGGGACACCTAATCTCTATGTTATGGGTCCAACGGGCAGTTTCCTTTTTGATTTTTTAGTAAAAGCTTTAGAGTAACCTGGAACAATGAGTTTAGTAATAGGATGTTAATGAAACCATGGAGTGAAGGGTAATTGGCTTCATGGACTGTAGGTAAAACCAACTGAAAACTCTTCAGTGGAAGATTTTCACCTAGAATATACCAGTCCTCAAAATGGAGGCTGGGATGATCCCTGGGCCTCAGAGAAGAGAACAACTAGGAACAGACTCTAAGAGAAATGGATCTTTTTAACCATGAGCTCTCTCCTCCAAGTCAGCAGGCACAATATTAAGGAAAGCCTCTCCATGCGACAGGAACCTGGAAAAAAGCAGGGGTATCAATCTTATTTCCAGACAAAGTACACTTCAAACTAAAATCAATTAATAGAGACAAAGATAGTCACTACATCCTTGTTAAGGGAAAATTTCAAGAGGAAGAGATGACAATCATAAATATATATGCACCAAATACAAATGCCCCCAACTATATAAAACAAATATTAACGACATGAAAAATTAGCTAAGCACTAATACAATTGTAGTGGGGGAACCTCAATACCCCTCTGTCACAAATAGACAGATCATCTACACAAAAAATCAACAACAAAATTCCAGAATTGAACCAAGCTTTTGAACAAATGGACTTAATAGAGATATACACTGTTCCACCACACAAAATCAGAATATACATTCTTTTCAGCTGCACATAGGTCATTCTCCAAAATAGACCACATGTTAGCTCATAGGGCATGTTTAAGTCAATGCAAAAGAATTGAAATTACTCCCTGTATATTATCAGACCATAGTGCAATAAAATTGGAGATCAATAGCAAAAGAAACAGCAAAGCACCCACAAACACATGGAAGTTGAATAACACTCTCCTGAACAACCAATGGGTTATAGAGGAAATTAAAGAATAAATTAGACAGTTTCTACAAGTAAATGATAATGACAGTGCAACATACAGGAATCTATGGAACACAATGAAAGCAATTCTATGAGGGAAATTTGTAGCAGTGAATCCCCATATTAAGAAACCAAGAGCCCTCAAATAAACAACTTAATGCTGAACATCAAGCTCCTAGCAAAAGAAGAGCATGACAAACCCAAAGCTCATATAAAAGAGGAAATTATAAAGATCAGAGTAGAAATCAATGCAATGGAGAATAAGAGAACAATACAAAAAATCAATGAAGCCAAGGGTTTGTTCTTTAAAAGAATAAATGAAATCAATAAACCCTTAGCCAACCTTATCAAAAAGGAAAGAAGGTTCAAATCCATGCAATTAAAAACCAAAAAGGTGAACTCACAACAGATCCAGCAGAAATCCAGAGGACCATCAATACCTACTTCAAGAAACTGTACTCTAATAAAATGGAAAATACAGGAGAAATACACAGATTCCTAGATAAGGATGAATTGCCAAAATTAAATGAAGAAGTAAAATTTCTAAAGACTCCAATTACAATCAGTGAAATTGAAAACACAATTAAAAATTTACCAAGAAAGAAAAGCCCAGGTCCTGATGGCTTCACTGCTGAATTCTACAAGACATTTAGAGAAGAACTATTGCCATTACTCTTCAAACTCTTCAGTGAAATTGAAAGGAAAGCAATACATCAAAATTCATTTCTGTGAGCAAGTGTTATTTTGATTCCCAAACCAGGTAAAGACCCAACCTAAAAAGAGAACTACAGACCAATCTCCCTAATGAGCAGAGATGCAAAAATCCTCAACAAGATACTGACAAACAGAATTCAGAGGATAATCAAGAAGATCATACACACCAACCTAGTAGTATTTTCCCAGGGATTCAAGGATGGTTCAACATATGTAAATCAATAAAAGTAACACACTATATTAACAGAGCCAAGGACAAAAAAACCATATGATCATCTCAATAGATGGAGAAAAAGTATTTGACAAAATCCAAAACCCATTCATGATAAAAACCCTACAGAAAATTGGAATACAAGGTCTTTATCTCAACCTGATTAAGGCTGTCTATGAAAAACCAACAGCCAACATCATACGAAATGGTCAAAACCTGAAAACCTTCATGCTAAAATCAGGAACAAGGAAAGGATATCCACTATAATCACTCCCATTCAATATAGTTCTGGAAACATTAGCCACAGCTATTAGACAAGAGAAAGGAATAAAAGAAGTAAAGATAGGAAAGGAAGAAGTTAAACTGTCATTATTTGCTGATGATATGATACTCTACATAGAAGACCCAAAAATCTCTGCCAAAAGACTTCAAGACTTAGTTGACAGATTCAGTAGTGTAGCTGGATACAAGGTCAACACTCAAAAAACAATAGTCTTCTTGCACACAAGTAACAGACTCACTGAGAGAGAAATAAGGCAAACAATTTCTTTCACAATAGCATCCAAAAAACTGAAATATCTCAGAATCAATCTAGAAAGGAAGCAAAAGACCTCTACACTGAAAACTACAGCATTCTGAAAAAAAGACATCAAAGAGGACATCACAAAATGGAAAGAAATCCCTTGCTCTTGGGTAGGAAGAACCAATATAGTGAAAATGTCCACACTTCCAAAACTGCTACATTGATTTAATGCAATGCCAATTTAAATTCCAAAAATATATTTCACAGAACTAGAGAAAATAATCCAAAAATTCATTTGGAATCAGAAGAGATCTAGAAGAGCAAAAGAAATTCTGGGCAACATAGACATTGCAGGGAGTATCATAATCCCCAACTTGAAAGTATTCTACAAAGCTACTGTGAGAAAAGAGCATGGTACTGGCAAAGAAACATACCTGAGGATCAGTGGAATAGATTAGAAAATGCAGAAACAACTTCAGATATACTCAGCCACCTCATCATTGACAAAGGAGCCAACCATCCTCACTGGAGGAAAGATAGCCACTTAAATAAATGGTGTTGGAAAAACTGGATTTCAATCTGCCAAAGATTAAAACTAGACTCATATTTATCACCGTGCACTAAACTAAGATTGAAGTGGATTAAAGATGTGGCACCACTGAGCTAAATCCCTGACCCCCATGGGGTGTATTTTAGAGAAAAACTCATGTGTAGCCAAAAAGAACAAAAAGAATGTGTATTCTGAATTTGTCGAGTGAAACACTCTTTAAATACCTGTTAAGTCCATTTGTTCAAGAGTTTGATTGAATTCTAGTATTTCTTTGCTTATTTTTTGTTTAGTTGATCTATTTATTTGTGACAGTGGGGTATTGAGTTCCCTCATTACTATTGTATTAGTGTTTATTTGATTTTTCATGTTGGTTCATATCTGTTTTATATAGTTGTGTGTACTGGTATTTGGTGCATATATATTTATGATTGTCATCTCTTCCTCTTGGATTGTTCCCTTTACAAGCATGTAGTGGCCTTCTTTGTCTCTCTTTCTCTCTCTCTCTCTCTCTCTCTCTCTCTCTCTCTCTCTCTCTCAATTAGTGTCAGTTTGAAATCTATTTGATCTGCATATAGAATACTTCTGCTTTTTTTCGGGTTCCTCACATGGAGTATTGTTTTCCACCCTTTAACTTTCAGTCTATGAGTTTTTATTGAATTATGTATGGCTTTTTTATGCAGCATACTGTTGCATCTTGCTTCTTGTCCCATTCTGCCAGTCTATTTCTTTTGATTGGTGAATTGAGATTATTAATATTGATGAGTATAACTGATATGTATTGACTTATCCTTGTCATGACCTTTTCTTTTTGTTGGATTCTTCCCCTTTGCATTTAATTCCTTGTCTTGCCTGATGAATTCATTCTACTGGGCTTTCTGGGGTTGTGATCCTCATTGTCTTTTTCTAGAATAGTGTCTAAAATTTTTTGAGTGCTGGTTTGGTATTCGTGAAGTTCCTCAGGTTGTCTTTGTCATGAAAGTATTGTATTTCTCCATCAATTTTGAAAGATGGTTTTGCAGGGTACATCAATCTGGGTTAGAGGTTGTTTTCTTTTAGGGCTTGAAATACTTCACTCGAGGCTCTTCCTGCCTTCAGTGTTTGTATTGAGAAGTCTCTTGTGATTCTGATGGGTTTTCCTTTGTATGTGATTTGTTTCTTTTCTCTAACTGCTTGTTGGATTTTTCTCTTCTGTTGGGTTTCTGGAATCTTAACAATTATATGCCTAGATGTAGATTTTTTCTGATCAAAGGTAGTTGTAGTCCTATATGCCTCACTTATCTGTATGTCAAATTCTTTTTCCCAGCTTGGGAAGTTTTCTGCCATTACTTCTGTGAAGAGTTTTTTCATGTCATTTGTACTTTTTCTGGCTTTTTCATGGACTCCTATCAGTCTTATGCTATTCTTCTTTGCATCATCTAGTAGCTGCTGGATTGATTTCTCATGGCCCCTCACTATTTTTAAGAATTTTTTCTTTACTTGGTCACTAATCCCAGTCCTATCTTGTATATCTGATATTCTGTCCTCACAATGGCTCATTCTGCTATGTAAACTTTCAATGGAGTTTTTACTCTCCTGGATATCTGTTTATATCTGTTTTATGAATTCCATTTGTTTCCTATTCTGGTGTTCTATCATGTTCCTCAGCTCCTCTATATTTTTATCTGTGTCTGCTCTGGAGTTATTAATCGTGTCTTTCACTATGGACTCTGTCTCTGTTGTTAACTGAGAAATTATTTCTGATTTCCTTTTTTCCAGATCCTCTTTTTTGGCCAGTTCAGGGAGTCCAAGGAGTTGACTATCAGATTGTTCCATCTCATTGGCCCCTGGGGTTGCCTTAGGTGATCTGGAAGTCTGGTTTTGAGACTTGTTTATGTGTCTTCTCATTTGAATAGTTGCAGCCTCCTGTGACTTTGTTGAGGTGACTTTGCTCACCCAGTGTTCTTCAATTCTCAGCAAGCCTCAGAGAGACCTTCCCTCTGCTGCTCACCACTGTGCCAATTCCTGGGTTCAGAATGGTGACCTTCTGCAACTCTGCACTGTGCTCTTGTCCACACAGTGTTTCAGCTGGGGTCTGAGCACACTTGGGATGGTATTTGGGTGTGTCTCTGGCTGGAGCCTGCCCACCTGCATAGCTGTTGTCTGGGAGGGTCTTTGGCTGTGGGCTTTGCTCCCAAGTCACTGATATCTGAGCTGACTCCTGACTGCAGTCTGCATGCACTTACTGATGGTGTCTGGGCAGGCCCCTAGCTATTGCTTGTGTGCCTGTGCAGCTCTTTTCCAGGCAGTATTTTGCCTGGGGCCTGTGGGCTGAAGCTGGTGGTGTCTTGCCAGGGCCCTGGCTAGGATCTGCCCACACCCATGCCTTTCTGATCCATGCAGGCTTCTCACTGGGATCTACATGTGCTTCTACCTCTTGAATCTTGCCACCTCTCTTTTATTTTGGCCTTTCAATTATTAATAATTTGGGTCTCTAA
The DNA here is from genome assembly GCF_000247695.1 of Heterocephalus glaber. The sequence continues at coordinate 1,524,884 of NW_004624932.1, read as the reverse complement.
CATTACAGAAACCATGGGATATGTAACCTGTGTCCAATTTATTTCACTTACTGCTATGGTTTCAAGATCCACCCATTTTCCTACAAAAGATGGACTTATATTTCACATACATCATTTAGTTATTGTGATTTCTACTGGTACAAACATGAGTGTGTGTATTACAATAATATGCTGGCTTTAATTCTTTCAAGAAGGTAACTACAAAAGGTTTAACCAGGTCAAGTACAGTTCCTAGCTTTAGTTTTTTGAGGAATACACATACTGATTTCCATAGTGTTTGTATTATTAGTTTACATTCCCACCAACAAGGTGGAAGTGTTCCTTTTACCCCCAAACCTCACCAGCACTTAATGTTTTTTGAGTCCTTGGTAATGACCATTCTTCTGGGTCAACGTGGAATCTCAGGGTTTTAATTTACATTTCCCTTATGTCCAAAGATGCAGAATATTTTTTCATGTACTTATTGGCCATTTGTACTTCTGAAAAGTTTCTATTCATTTCAATTACCTATTTTTTTATTTGATCTTTTATTTTTTGTAGTCTTTTTGTTGTTGTTGTTGTTGTTGTTGTTGTTTCTTTATATAGTCTAGACATTAGTCCTCTAAGAAGTAGAGAGAAAACATTTTTTACCATTATGTAAGTTGTCTCTTTATTCTGTTGGTTATGTTCTTTGCAGTGCAGAAAGTTTTAAATTTTTTATAATTTCATTTGATGACACATAGTACTACATCTTGTATGAATAGAGTTCTATTGAGGAAGTCCTTATCTGACTATATCTCCAAGAGTTTTACTATATTTTTCTTTAAGAATCCTTCATATCTAATTCTGATTTATTTTGACTTCCTTTTAATACAGGGTGAGAGATATGGATCTAGATTCATTCTTTTGCATGTCAACAAGTTCTCTCAGCACCATTTGTTGAACAGCCATCTTTACTTCAGTGTATGTTACTGTCAAAAATCAGAGGGCTGAAGGTGACTGGGATTGTTTCTGCCTTCTCTATTCTATTCATTTGATCAACATGTGAGTTTTTGTGCCAGTACCATGCTGTTTTTACAACTATAGCTTTGTCATATAACTTGAAGTCCAAGATTGTGATGCTTCCTGCTTTGATCTAGTTGCTCAGGATTGCTTTGGCTATTTTGTGTTTTCTGGTTCCATATACATTTTAGAATTTTTTCTATATATGGAAAATGCTGATGGCATTTTGGTTGGAATTGCATTAAATCTTTATATAATTTTTTATATTATGGCCATTTTGGCAACATTTTTCTGCCTATTCAAGAACAGGGGGTGTCTTTCCATTGTCTAATGTGCTCTTCAATCTCTTTTCAGAGAAATATAATTTTCATTGTAGAGGACTTTCACTTCTTTCATTAGGTTAATTCCTAGGTCTTTAATTTTTTTGTAACTATTGTAAATAGAATTGTTTTCCTGATTTCCTACTAAGTGAATTAATTTTTGATGCACGGAACACTATTGATTTTTGTTTATTTTGTATTCTGCCCCTTTGCTGAAGTTGTTCTAAGAATCTTTTGGTCAGGTCTTTGAATCTTCCATATAAAAAATCATACCATCTGTGAATGAGGATAGTTTGACCTCACTGAATTCCCCTTCTTTTTGTGTTTCACTGTTTCTCTGACTAGAGTTTTGAGTACTATATTGAAAAGGAATGGTGAGAATACACACATTTGTTTTGTTTCTGATTTTAAAGGGACTGCTTTCAGTTTTTCCTCATTTAGTATGATGTTGCCAATGGGTTTGTTAAAACAGGCTTTTATTAGTTTAAAGTAAAGTCCTCATTTACCCATTTTAATCAGGGTTTATATCATGAATGGATTATGAATTTGGTCACAGAGTTTTTATGCATCTATTGAGATAATCATGTGACTCTTATCCTTACTTCTCTTCATGTAGTAAATTATATTTATTGATTAAATATATTACACATTTCTTATATCAAGAAAGTTGACTTGGTAATGGTTTATAATCTTAATAATATATTGCATACTGGTTATAAGTGTCTTGTTGAGGATTTTCCTTCTTTGAAGAAATTGGCTTGTCATTTCCTATTCTTCTTCCTCTTCTTCTTCTTCTTTTTCTTTTTCTTCTTCTTGCTCAGTCCTTGTGCAGTTTTGTTATCAGAGTAATAACACCTTTAAAGAATAAATTTGGCAATGTTTCTTCCTTTTCAGTTTCATGAAAGAGCTTGAGGACTATTAGCATTAGTTTTTCTCTGAAGTTCTGGTAAAATTCAGTGATTAGTCAATTGGATCCTGGGACTTTCACATTTAGTAGGATTTTTATTTTTCTTTCATTTTATTGCCTATTATTGGTCAATTCACAGTTTTTATATCTTCTTGTTTCAGTTCTGTTGAATAAAATATGCCAAGGAATTAATATTTTTTTCTAGAAATAGTCATAGAGTGGTTGTCTCTCATGTACAAAATATAGGTTTCAATGCCTAGTATTGACATATATATCTATAGATCTGTGTGTGTGCATGCACAGGTGTGTGTGTGGTATGACCAAAATATATGATAAATGTTAAAATTGTTTTAAAAGAAAGTTTAACAAGAAACACACTGCGATTAGTCATTCAAATTTCATTCAAAATTCATTTGGAACAACAAGAGACCCAGAATAGCAAAAGCAATTCTAGGTAACAGACACATGGCAGGGGTATCACAATCTCCAACCTGCAACTCTACTACAAAGCTACTGTGATAAAAACAGCATGGAACTGGCAAAGAAACAGACTTGAAGACCAGTGGAACAGATTAGAAGATGCAGAAACAATGCAAGACACACTCAGTCATCTCATCTTCGATAAAGGAGCCGAACATCTTCACTGGAGGAAAGATAGCCTCTTTAATAAATGGTGCTGGAAAAATTGGGCTTCAACTTGACAAAGATTAAAACTAGACCTGTATCTCTCACCATGCACTAAACTAAAATCAAAATGGATTAAAGATCTAAATATTAAAA
>NW_004624932.1:1477985-1494367 GCF_000247695.1 Heterocephalus glaber | reverse complement strand
TCACTGGTCATTCGAGAGATGCAAATGAAAACAATGCTGAGTTTCCACTTCACTCCAGAAAGAATGGCTGCTATCATGAAGTCAACCAATAACAAATGCTGACAAGACTGTGGGGAGAGAGGAACACTGCTCCACTGCTGGTGAGAGTGCAGCCTGTTGCCACCACTGTGGAAATCAGTATGGAGATACCTCAAAGAACTATACTGGAAGTCCCATTTGACCCCGCTATTCCCCTGCTGGGGATCTTCCCTAAAGAATTAAAAGCATGAATAGAACTGAGAAGTCTTTTTAGTTTTGTGTTGTTATCTGTGTGTGGTTGTGGGTTTTTCTTTTCATTTCCTTTCTCTACTGTCTTTCTTTGTTTCTTCTTTCATCCAGTATATATGTGGAAGATGTTTGTGTATGTGATAAAGAGAATATGAAGTAATTAATATATTGTTTAGTGTTTTTCTTGGAAACCAGGTGTGGTGAATCATGCCTATAATCTCAACACTCAAGAAGTTGAGACCGTAGGATCAAGGCAAGATTGAGACTAGCCTGGGGAACAGAATGAGTTCAAGGCCAACCTGAACTAAATAGTAGACCCTGTCTCAAATAAAATACTTTTGGGGGAGCATGTCAGGTTAACTCTCACCAGAAACTGTATACAGATAATTTTAATATAACCTTCTTATATTTTAACATTACCTTACTATAAATTCTATAAGATATTTTTCTCAGTCTGTAATTATAATTCCCTTCTTCATTTTTCCCACTCAGGAAAATGATTTCTCAAATCTCTTGCCTAAGAGTCCTCCAATTTATATGTGAAAATGATACCAAAAAAGACCTGTATTTTTCTTATATCTTTTGCTGATATCTGCAGGAGACCAGTTTGAAACTGCACTGGGCTAGCTACAAAACATTATTGATTTGGTTTATGAATTAGATATTGATTAATTTAGGAGTCTATACTAGGCCTATGTGACCTACTAGATGAGTCTTTGGCTGGCAGACAGAAACAGAATTCCCTAGACCTATGGTCATAAATGAGATCTTAATGGTCAGAGATACCGTGTATCTCTGAAAGCAAGATGACACTGCAGTTGAGGATTTATGACTTGTGTAGCAGTACTTCCAGATCAAACCTTAGCTAAAGGTAACACAGGCTATTCATTAATTATGATCTATCCTTCCCAGAAATCCATTGTTCCTCCCTTTTTACAAGTCTGGCTCTCATCAGTACCTAGTCCTGCTGTTCCCTATTTCTGGCTTTACACCCACCCACTGCTATGTTGTGTAATCAGTAAATACTGATAAATCTGGAGTTTATGGTCTTAGCCTTGGAAGAGATACTATCAGGTCCTGGTCCCTCATTTATAAAGATCTTTGTCTCTTGTATTATTATTTATCCTCCACTGTACACTACTCAGGTGGTCAGGCAGCCCCCAATAGCTATCTCTTTTTTTCCTTTTCCTCTTTCTAAACAAGTATCTTCCCTTTCTTCATTTCTCTTTTAGTTGATCTGAAAGTTGTGGGTTATTGTTAAACTGATTAACATTTCTCTTTTGCTCATCCTCCATATCCCAGCCTAGTTCTCATCACTACTATATTATAGTATTTTGATTGTTTTTAGAAAAGGGTGAAATTGTCTATAATGAGTTTTAAATTACATGATTCATATATGGTTGCCTCTATAGATATGAATAAAACTGGTAGTCATTCTTGGAATTCATTGACCATGACTCACCCTACTATGTTAAGTAGGTTGAAGAAGTGTATAAATACAAAAATAACCAAAATCAAAATCATGCCACAGGAAAACATATACTGACCAAAGACATCTCAACAGCAGTGACAGAATTTTTCTACCCTAAGTAATCCTCAACCTGCAATACAAAAAACAATAGAAATATGAGAAAACAAGGCAACAAGATGACGCTAAAAACCTAGTTCCACAAAAACTGATCTCATGAACACTGAAGTTGAAGAAATAAAAAACCAAATGTTTAAAATGTTTGAAGATATCAGAGAAAAAACAAATAAGTCCAGAAGATATTCAGCAAGCTCAAAGACAATGTAAATATATAGAGATTTAATTAATAATATGTTCAATAAGATTAAAGAAGCCACAAATAAATAAGGAGATTAGATTAAAAGATAATGTCAGAGGGCTAGGAATTTAGCTCAGCAGTTCCAGCACCTACCTCTTAAGGGAAAGGTCCTGAGTTCAATCCTCAGTACCAAAAAAAAAAGATAATACAAGATATCAATGACTTTTATTAACAGCTGCTAGATGACTCAAAATATTGCTAAAAATTATAGAAAATAAGGAAAGACTAGAAGATGACACAAAAGATGTAAAAATATTATTCCTTGAATTCAGGGCAGAAAATGTTTCATATCTAGTAAAAAATATTCAACTTCCAGTGAAATGGAGTAGATAGAGACCTAAGTGGATATGACCAGAAAGGAACTTCATACTTGAAATTCCACAAATTAAGCACAGAGAATACTAAAGGCTACTAGAAAAATGCATCAAATAACTTAAAAGGCAATTCTATCAGAATAACAGCAGATATTGCAACAGAAATATTAAACCCCAGGAGAGCTTCAATAAAGTTTTTCATGTCCCAGGATAAAATAAATTTCAACTCGTACTAAAATATCCTGCAAATATTTCTTTCAAAATTGATGAAGAAAGGATTTCTGTGACAAAGAACATCTAAAGAAATTCATGACTATCAAACAGCATTGCAGAAGTTACTAAAAGAAATTCTAAACAAAGATAGTGAGGTCAACCTCCCCAAAAAGCCTAAAGAAAAGAGTACATCTAACTGAGTAGTTAAACAAAAAGGGAAAAAACAAAGCAACAAGCAATTGAAAAATAATACAATGACAGTTTTCAGTAAATATCTTTTGGTAATAATTCTAAATGTAAATGATCTTGCTTTCTCAATACAAAGACATAGATTGGCAGATTGGATAAAAAAATAGAATGCAATTATACAGTAATACATTGATTCACAAAAACTTCTGTTTGCAAACAAGTCTGTACATAAAAAAAAGCATTCAGCTAACTTTTGCTTCCTTTACCAAACTCCACATAGGGTGACAATCACAGCCACAACCATCTTTCCCACACAAACACAAACACAGCCATCATACCCAAAATTGTAAAACAAATTAAGCTCATAAACCAATGTACCACTGTATATAGTCCACAAGAGGCACACATCATCCATCAAAAAAAACAAAACAAAACATAGCTGAAAGTGATAGGATGGAAAAGCAAAGCTCTGTGCAACAAAACCCCACCACCACTACCACAAAATCAGGAATAACTGTTCTATTTTCAGAAAAAGTGGATTTCAAGCCAAAACTAACCAGAAGATTATTTTAAAATGTTGCTACAAACTGATAAAAAGAACAATTCATCAGGAAATAATAACATATGTAAATATGTATGTATTAAATGTTAGTGCACCCAATTTCATAAAACAAAGACTATGGGACAAAAATTTCAGATAAACTTCAACACAACAATAGTAGGGATTTTAACACACCACTCTCACAAATAGGTCAACCAGAAAAAATTCAAAAAATTATTAGATTTTGGGATCACTAATTGTGATATGTCACTTGACTTGCATAAGGAATCATGTAGCAGACTAGTAAAATTCTAAGTGTGTCTGTAGGTTATTTACATGTAGGGCAGCAAACTGAGGCAGGGGGATATGCACCCTAAATATAGGTGACACTAAAGGATAGGCTTGTAGCTGAGATGAAATAAAAAGAAAAAGAAGAAAGCATTTCTGTTTTGGAAGATCTGCATTGTTTGGACATCAGACACTAGTTTCTTTAGCCTTCCAAAGCAATCTTCAACCTGTGACTTTACAGTGTAACTTCAGGCCTTGAACCTTTGGCTGTTAGTGGATTCCTTAGATCTACAGTACCAGGTGGTCATCATGCTTTCTTCTACCCATCCACAGATAGCCCCTGAGAACTCTTTCTCTGGTCTTGTAAGTAATAAATTCCCTTGTAAAATTATACATATATTTTATATTGAATCTATTCCTCTAGAAAATCCTAACAAATAATTTTTGGTACCAGGAGTTGTTCTGGAGAAAACAATTATAATGATGACTTTCTCTAATTGGTATAGTTGTTCCTGGATTTGGCTCTCAATTTTGATGAGCCCTAAATTTACCATGATCTCTCCTTGTGGTAAAGTAGAGAGTACTAATATTCCATGGTGTAAACTCTTTAAAGTATTATGCAACATAAATACATTTGATTATCCTAATTTACCATTTGTGAGATGCAAGAAATTTAGTGACTCTATACAATATTTTTGAACATTTTTGGAAGAGTAAGGAATATGATGCTGGCTGATTATTCATAGCATCTGTGAACAAACTACTAGAAGAAAATCGTGAATTCCAGACATGTATTGTTGTGGGATATTAAAAGACCAAAGAGACAAACAGGTGAAACAGGAGGCTTTATTCAGAATTTTAGGTGCACACCAACTTGGGAGACTTATGTCCATAGGTCAAGTGGGTGGACTTTCTAGTGGTATGAAACTGGAGGGGAGGGAGGCAAGCAAGGTACAGAAGTGAGACAAAAGCAAAGAAAAACAATCAATCATGAGGTGATAGCTTGTAACTTAGCACTGAAAGTAGAGCCATGTGAATCTTTTGAGTACAAAATGACATAAACTTTGTTTACAGGACATAGTTGCCAATTTTGAGAACATGACATAAACTTTGTTTACAGGACAGGATAGTTGCCAATTTTATCTGTACCAGAACAAGAAGTTACAGCTACAGGGGAAGGGCTGTTCATTGCTAGAATAATCTTGTTTTCCATTAAGTCCTGCTTTATTCTCCCCCTTTGATACCTTTTACAAATGAGTTTAATAGAGAGCATCATCTTCAAAATGATGATCTACTTTGTTATGGAGGAAGGCTCCCTGTTAGGCACAGGCTGTTACTTGGTTAAAACCTTCAGTCCAGTAGTGTATCTGTTCACCAAAATCTCTATGGCTGACTGAATGATTTTGACAAATAGGGGTAAGAGGCAAAGGAGAATTATAACAAAGAGGATAAAAGCCTTATGTTGTCATTGTGACTCTATGTTGATCCTCAAGCTTCAGCCATGTGTGACCTAGTTAGCTTCTGGAGTGACCAGAGCAGGGCTGCCATTTTCTCAGGCTTCAGCCATGCATAGTCAGCTTCTAGTGTGACTAGAGAAGGGATGCCTGCTCTGTTGGCAGCCTGATCTCATTGCAGGATCTGTCAGTCTGGATTTTCTGGATCCTGCTGGCTGGTCTACTTGTCTTGGGTCACTCACTGGCTTTAGCCAAATGTGGTGGACTGAAGGACAGTTCCTGCAACTTTAACAGCAGTGGGAGTAGACAAGATTATAATATGTGGCCCATCTTATATGGGCTCTAGGGCTGTTGGTTTCCATTTCTTGAACCAAATAAAGTCCCCATGCCCAAAAAGATGTATTGGATTTGTTAGGCTTATAGACATTTTTTCATGTACCCAGCTATAGGTGTTTTGTATGGCTATTCCCAAAGCCTGTATCTGTTTCCTTAGGGTTAATTCCCCTAGTTCACAAAGATTACCCTTAATTTGGTTTATAATTGGGGGTGGCCAGCTGAACAAAATGTCATAAGGGGAATATCCAGTTTTTTTGTGTGTGAGTGTACCCGACCGGAGGAGAACCAAAGGCAGGACTTGATCCTATCTCAAGTGGGTTTCTTGGCAGTATTTTTTCAATTGTTTGAGTTTCTGATTCATGCACTCTACTTTACCTGTGCTTTGTGGCCAGTAGGCTGTGAGTAGTTTTCATTTTATTTTTAACATCTGTGTGAGTCCCTGTACTATATCAGCTATGGATGCTAGTCCATTCCAAGGTCAAAGGCAACCCAAACCTTGGAATGATGTCTCTCAACAGTACTTTTGTCATATTTTGTGCCTTTTCTGTTTGAGTGAGGAAAGCCTGAACCCATCCTGAGAAGGTGCAGATGAGCACCAACATATGTTGATAGCCTCCTGCCTGAGGCAGTTCAGTAAAGTCCACAACCAAGTTTCCACAAGGGGTAGTGATATAAAGCACCAAATAATCCTAAACTTATGTAGGGCAAGTAATACAAATAAGTAAAAATAATCCAATCAAGGGAAATAAAACTCTCAACCAGCTAGATATCTAAAATGTAAGTTTGTGTTCTCTAAAATTGAAAAATCAATTTTAGGAACAATGGAGGCTGAGAGTAGGAAAAACGTATTGAGAGAAAGATCGCTTCTGTCTAAGAGAGGCAGAAGGGGACTGGAAAATGAGATGTCCTGGTCCCTGTTTCAAGGTAGGGGGTTATCAAGAAAAGCCACGAGGTAAAGGGAGTACAAAGGTGAACCAATTAATAAGATCCAATGGAAATTCACAGGGTTATCATGAGCTAGGACAAAACCATAATCAACCAAGAAGATTACAAGTACAGACCCCCAGGTAATATTGATTAAATGCTGATCAAATGGGAAAATATGTCATGTAGCAAGTGTACATATAATGAACAAGCAATTTCTGGAAAGAAAATGGGCTAAGGAGATCGATACCTATTTAGAATACCAATCACTGCTATTTATACCCAGTGGGAGAAGTTGGGTGCAGTACCTTTTCTGTTTTGTTTTTCTGTCCAGCTTTTGGTTCCTTTTGGCTTTCAATATCCCAGTCCATTGGTGTCATCTGCAGTGTATAAGAGCTACCTTCCTTGGAGCCCATATAGCATCTAGGAGTTGTATTTTATCTCTTTCCCTCTAGCTGTCAAGAGTCCTTTCTCCCTATAGATAGCCCCATGAATATGTAATGTAGCAAAGGCATACTTGGTATCAGTATAGATATTAACATTTTTGTCCTTTTCTAGTAAAAGAGCCCTTGTCAAGGCTATTAGCTCTGCCTTTTGGGCAGAAGCTCCAGTAGGCTGAGGCTGAGCTTCTATCACAGAGTCCAGTGTCACTGTTGTATATCCTGCCTGATGAACCCCTTCTAATACAAAACTACTCCCATCTGCGAAATATTTAACATCTGGCTCTCTGAGGGGGCAATCTGTGAGATCTCCCCTACTTAAGAATACTTCATCCACAGTTTCCACACAACTATGATGGAGGAGTCCTAGTTCAACTGAGAGCAAAGTGGCCAGGTTAAAAGTGTTTACTGTCTCTAGAGTTATGCAAAGATTTTTGCATAGAAGCCCCTGATCCTGAGTCATCTTCCAAATTGATAACCAATGGTACTTTCTCTGGTCCAATAAGGTTATAACTAAGAGTGGTATTCACATAGTCAGTTGTTGCCCCAAAGTCAGCTTGTCAGCATCCTGCATCAGCAGGGTGGTGACAGCAAGTGGCCTTAGGCATGGAGGCTATCCTAGGGCCACAGAGTCCAACTTCTTTGACAAGTATGCTACTGGGTGATGCCATGATCCCATGACCTGAGTTACGACTCCTTTGGCCATCCCCTTCCATTTGTGGACACACAGGAATAAAGACTTGGTTATATCTGGCAATCCTAAGGCTGGGACCTGAGTCAGGGCCTCTTTGATCTGTTTAAATCTTCTTTCTTAGTCAGCTTTCCAGAGGAGGAGCTCCCCCTGCTTTGGTGGCTTCATATAGGGGTTTAGCCATAAGTGAGAAGTTAGGGATCCAGATAGAACAGAATCCTACTGTCCCCCAAAACTCCTTATTTGGCATCAGGTGGTTGGGGTTGGGAGGGCATAGAAAGCCTGTTTCTGTTCAATGCTCAATTGGCGTCTTCCTTTTGCCACTACAAAGCCTAACTATCTGACTGTTTGTTGGAAGATTTGTACCTTTTCTTGGACAATTTATATTCAGCCTCCCAAAGTAGATGAAGTGGGTCCTTAGTTTATTGACAGAAGTCCTCAGAAGTTGGGACAGTCAAAAGGAGGTCATTTACATACTGTAGCAGGTTGTGATTGTCCTCTAGTGTGATGAGGGCTTTGAGGTCAGTAGCCAGTGCTTCTCCAAAGGTTGTAGGAGAGTTCTTGAATCCTTGGGGGAAGCCTAGTCAAGGTGAACTGTTTCTTTATGTTCATGACAGGATTCTCCCATTGAAATGCAAAAATAGGCTGACTGACTACTGCAAGGCAGAGGCAAAAGAAAGCATCTTTTAAGTCCAAGAAAGTAACCCAGGTAGCACTTGCTAGAATGAGTCCCATTAATGTGTACATATTTAGTACCATTGGCTGAATGGTTTCAGTGGCCTGATTCACAGCACACAAGTCCTGTACTAATCTATATTTTTTAGTCCCCAATTTTCATACTCAAAAGAGTGGGGTGTTCCAGGATGGCTGACGTCTAGTCAAGATTCTATGTTCTAAGAGCCATGTTAAATGTCCTTGAATGCCTTGTGCAGCTTCCCAGGGGAGGGAATATTGGGAAACTTGAACCAGACTTGCCCTTGGTTTTAGCTTTATTAGCACTAGTGTTTGATTTACAGCCAGCCCAGGTGAATTATCTTCAGCCCATGAAGAAATTCGCAGGAATTTTATGTGCCAGGCCACACAGTTCATTTGTTCCCAGTTGTGGTGGCTTATCTGAATATAGTCTCCATTTCTCAGCCTATGGGACCTTAAAGGTCAACATCATGGCCTCTAGGTGAGTCAAATTTAAAGTCATCTTTCCCTGCAGCCCAAAGGCAATTTGGGCCTGTCAGGGCCAAGCCTCCTGGGGAGTGGGGTGCAGTAGGATGGGGTCTGTGTTCATGGCAGGGGACCCTAGTGTAAGAAGGCATGCAGAGCCAATCAGCAAAAGCTGTAAGTGAGAAAGAGAGCTCCAGAGTGCCCTTGTCTTTATTTCTCAGCCTTTATATTAGCTGTTATCAGATATTTTCAGGCATTACTGCATTGTGTCCTGACATGACCGTGTTGAACATGTGTGGTTGCCTATGCTGTCATGCTTACATAACTGTGTTCCACTGTGCACATGCCCCTGACAGCAGGATCATGTCCTTAAGTGTCCTCAGGTGCCCAAGGCTTTTAAGTGCCCCCAGGCTTTGAATTAATCAAAAGTGGTACCTCACAGGGCCTATAAATCATGCAGTAAGTCTTTTCATATCAGGGGAATTAGGCAGTTTGGAAAATACAGGAACTTATGCCATATCTCTTTTTCCCCTATGACACTCCTCTTAGACTGGAAAAATGGCCTCTTCTCTGGGGCCCCAGTGACTTCAGCAATAGTCATGATTTTTGGATAATGGCTCAATGGGCTGTGTCACTACTGAGAGTGCAGCTCCACTTCCTACCATAAATTCCATCAGTTGGTCACCTACTTTTATTGTGACTGTGGGCTCTTTGGCCAATGGTTTTGTCTTCTCCCTCTGGGATGATGCCTGGTGCTTGCTGTCATCTGACCCTGTTTGTTCCCTCATGAGTTGGACTCAGTAAAGGGAGGTAGATTGGGGCAAAGGTGAAAGGATTTTTGTTTCCTCTGGTAGGTCTTGCAGGATTGCCTTCCCTGGTTCTCTTTATTGTCCCCTCTTTGACTATGAGGCTACCATCAGGGTTGATTTTTCTCCCCTTTTTGATTTTGCTCAGCTCAGGCCACAAGTATCTTACAGTAAGCCTCCTAACAGGGCTGTAGCTAAGTGGGTCGGGTCTGAACTATATTTAGCCATGAATCAGTGTAAAGAAATTGGTCTGGGTGCCCTAGCAGTTCTCCACCTCCATTTATCACCCAATGTACATGCCCAGTTGTTTTTCTATCTATCATCCCTTTGGCCTGCCACCCAAAATCAATGGAAGGCCAATCAATCTCATAAAGAGTTCTTAACCTCCCAGGGGGGCAGCTTTTTATTCCCTAGTGTATCCTTTTGAGCAACAAGGAGCTTTTAGAAGGAACAGATCCTTCTGTTCCACCAAACTAGCAAGCAAACATACATATTTCTTTTGATAAACCATTTCCTCAAGCTTTACCTTGACATACATGGGATTTCTAGTTTTGTCATTGTCTCTTTTTTTATCTTTCTAGCAGGACAAAATTTTTATCATGCAAGATCCCCTCATATCAAAGTATATCTCTTATACTTATACCCTTCTTAATATTTTTCTTCATTTCACTTATTAAAAACCTTTTATAACAACTTGGCTACTGCTGCTTGGATTTTAAAGTGCCCCCCTTTTTTCTTTGCTTTCAAATTGTTGAATGTGAAATTTGACTGGCTGCCAACAGACCTCTAAGAATCCTTGACTCAGTGTTCTTATCTTAAACCAGCAGAGAACAAAGAACAAGTTAATCCTGTAATTACAGTTCAAGAATTTGCAGTGCACAAGAAATGCTTTAAGCACACCAATTAAACAAACCACCAACTCAAATTGGAAGTCAAAAGTATATTTATCAATTAGCTCAAATTTGTAGTCTGATTCTGCTTGTGAAACATCCTTAGGCCTGGCAGGATGCAATTGACTTTGGCCATCCAGCCCCAGATGGGGGCAGCTCTGACTTTTAGGCAATTGCAGGTAGTGCCAGGCTGGTGACAATGAATAAGCACTGGCCTTGAGGCTCCCAAAGCCAGGAGAAGGAGACCTTGGGGCTTGCCCACATTTCTTTATTTTGTCCCACAGAACACACATTCCCTAGCCACCAATATCAGGGCTCTAGCCCAGTATGTGTTCCCTATGCTCTGGTCCAGAGCACACCCAGCATGACCCTTTGATTGCCTGCCATGGCCCAAACTCCTCCTACTTTGTCACTCTATTGTCCTGGCTTGAACCCTTCCTTTTCTCCTGTTTTTACTTTAGCTCCTGGGCCATCCACCCAGCAAGCCTTGCCTGTGCATCACCTCCTACAATATCTTAGGCCTGGGGCAGCCAAAGTTCACAGCCTAGATCCCCAACCCCACAGACAATATGCAACTGGCCACAGGCCAACCTGGGGTAGGTGGTGCCCCTTGCACTACCTTGTTCCATGCTCTACAGTGCTTTTCCAGCTTTTCTTCATTTCACTCATTCACATGCACTCATGCTCCTCCCCATTTCCAGGGTTTTTTTTTTTTTTATTCCTTTTATATGGGTAGTGATGGATCATTCAAGGAGCCCCTTTGTAAGCCACTCTCTCTGTTGGTTCCTCCCACAGCATCCCTGATTTCTCCACTTGAGTGTAGGTGGACCACTTAGGAAACCTGCTTTGAGCCTCTCTCACTGTGGGCTACTTTGGTTTGTGCCCAGACTCTTCTTGGATCCAGGTGGACCACCCAAGACACTCTTTGTAAGCCACTCTTTCTGTGGGACACTCTTGTGTTCCATTCTTGAGTTCCACTTGAGGCTGTAGGTTTCCTAGGACTTAATCTGGGCCAAATTACTCAATATGCACCAAGAGGTGATCAGTCTCTCCTTCTGTCCTAATTGGATTGGTATTTCCCTGGAACCCCAAACCTTACTAAGGTTCTGTAGCATGCTGTTCCAGAATTGTCCCGTTGCCCCTCAGAGGTTCTGTTTGCACTGACAGGGGAGCAATGTAGGCTGTGAGAGAGCCAGTTCTTTCTTAAAGCTTAAGTTTCACTCAGTGGCACCAGGAATCATGGGTTTCTCACAGCTCAGGACTCCTATGCCCACAGGCAAAGGAGTCAGCAAGCCTGTTGTCTTCAGACCCTTTGTGGTCAGCAGGAAATTTTTGCAGGATATCAAGAGACCAGAGAGACCAATTGGTGAAACAGGATTTATTCCAGGATTTTAGATGAACACTGACTCAGCAGACTATGTCCAAAGATTGAATTCAGAATAAAGGTAATGTTCCAGTTTTATATCTGTGGCTGAGGGGGGTGGTCTTTCTAATGGCACAAAATTGAGGGTAGGGGGCAAGCAAAGTTACAGAAGTGAGACAAAAGCAAACACAAACAATTAATCTTGCAATGATAGCCTTGTAACTGAGGCTTGAAAGAAGATAGAGCCTGTGAATCTTGTGAGAACAAGATGATATAAACTTTATTTACAGGACATAGTTGTCAGTTTTGTCCATACCAGAATAAAGAGTTACAGCTACATGGGAGGAGGGACAATTAAAGGATAACTGCCCAAGCCTAGGAAAAACTTATTTTCCTTTAAGTCATGCTTGTCATGCTTTAGTATAACCAATCTAAAGGCTCCTGCATGTGAAGAAAAAATAATAAAGGAAGATAAGGAACTTGAATTGTTCAAATTTACAGCTCTAAGAATACATAAACAATCTAACAGCTCCTCCATATGTCCTGAAGAATTGTCTCTCCTTTGATTGTAGAGCTAAACGTGTTGAAAAACAAACACAAGCCCTCATAGTATGATTAGCTGTATTACAGCACAAGTTTAAGACTCAGCCTCAAAGGGCATCTGAAGTTAAAGTAAGGGTTCTGATCAGAAAAATTGTGATCCAGTAAATTGGGGTGGTGATATCTAGAAGGAACCTAACAAGGCTGAAGATATTGAATTCCTAAATTCTGATATTATTTGTCAAAACTCAAAAATCAATAGCCTTCCTGTACATGAATAACAAACTCACAGAGAGAGAAATTAAAGAAACAATCCCTTTCACAGTAGCATCCAAAAAAAAAAAACCCTAGGAATCAATCTAACAAAAGAAGTAAAAGATCTCTACATTGAAAACTACAGTATTCTGAAAAAAGAGATTAAAGAGGATATCAGAAAATGGAAAGAAATCCCTTGTTTTTGAATAGGAAGAATGAGTATATTGAAAATGGCCATACTTTCAAAATTGTTATACAGATTTAGGGCTGGGGATGTAGCTTAATGGTAGAGCACTTGTCTAGTATGTACAAAGCTCTAGGTTCAATCCCAAGTACTGGAAAAAAATTGTTATACAGATTTAATGTAATCCCAATCCAAATTCCAACAGCATATCTCACAGAATTAGAACACACAATCTGAAAATTCATTTGGAACCAGAACAGACCTAGAATAGCAAACACAATTCTGGGCAACAAAGGCAAGGCAGGGGGTATCATAATTCAAGACTTTAAATAAATTGTACTGCAAAGCTGCTGTGATAAAAACAGCATGGTACTGGCAAAAAAATTAAAAAATTAAAAATTAAAAAACAACCAGACCTAAGGATCAATGGAACAGACAAGAATATGCAGAAACAACTCCAGACATACTCAGCCACTTAACCTTTGTCAAAAGAGCCAAACACCTTCATTGGAAGAAAGATAGCCTCTTTAATAAATGGTGCTGGAAAAGCTGCCTTTATACATGTTTAAGATTGAAACAACCCATATCTTTCACCATGCACTAACCTAAAATAGAAATGGATCAAAGATCTAAATAGTAAAATTAAAACACTAAATCTACTGGAAGAGAGAATAGGTAGAATGCTTGAGGACATAGGAGAAGGCAAAAAACTTCATGAACAAAACCCAGATCATATGGGAAATACTACAAAGAATCAAAAACTGGGATCTTATCTTATTAAAAAGCTTTTTCACATCAAGAGAAACTACCTATAGAGCTGAGAGACAACCCATAGAGTGGAAAAAAATTTTTTACCAGCTATTCATCAGATAAAGACTATTATCCAGAATATATAAAGAACTTTTAAAAATCAGACTCCCCAAATTTAAAGACCTAATCCAAAAGTGGGCATCTGAAATGAAAAGACTTCTCAGATGAAGAATTAGAAATAGCAAATAAACATATATTTTTAAATGTTCAACATTACATGTCATTCATGAAATGCAAATTAAAACAATTCTGATATTCCATCTCCAGAGAGAATGGCTGCTATCAAGAAATCAACCAAGCTGGGGATTTAGCTGAGTGGTTCTGCTGCCTGTCTCACAACCACAAGGTCCCAAGTTTGATACCTGGTACAGAAAAAAGAAAGAAGTCAACCAATAACAAATGCTAGAGGGGCTGTGAGTAAAAAAGGAACCCTTTTCCACTGTTGGTGGGAGTGCAGACTGGGGCAACCACTGTGGAAATCAGTGCAGAGATTTCTTAAAAAACTAAAACTAGGGGTTCCATTTGACCCAGCTATTCCTGTTCTTGGTATCTTCCTGAAAGAATTAAAAGCATCATACCACAGTGATATATGTACACCCACTAAAATAGCAGCAGAATTTGTAATAGCTAAATCTTGGAAACAGCCCAGATAACCACCAATTGATGAGTGGATAAAGAATATGAGGGTTTTTTATACAATAGAGTACCACTCTGCTATAAAGAAGGATGAGCTTCAGACATTTATGTCTAAATGAATGGATCTTAAGGCCATACTCGTAAGTGAAACAAATAAGACACACATGTTTAAATACCACATTGTTTCTCTGGTGTGAGAAACCAAAAGTGAAAATAAGGACTAAAATATATAACAGATTTTGAGAAATGGGAAGAAAATGTTCAAATGGGAAGAGGAATAAGGGAGGAGGGAGGGAGGAAGGGAGAAGAAAAAAGTTAAAATAGAAGGAAAAAATCGAAATAAAGCTTTTTTACATAGGGAGGGGAGGGGCATAAAAGGAGGGGGGGATGGGATAAAATAAAATTTATTTTTAAAAATAAATAAATAATGAGAACTTTCCCCCAAACAGAAATTACTTTGAAAACATATTTCAATAAAATGGAGAATCTAGAAGAAATAGATGAATTTGAGTATATGTCTTAATTACTTTTCTTATCACTCAGACAAAATACTCAACACCCAAAGTTAAAAGAAGAAAGGTTTATTTAGCTCATAGTTTGTATAGGTTTCAGTCTATAATAGCTTGCTCCAAGGCAGGGTAGCATACGGCAGAGGATCAACATTTCATGATGGCAGAAAGTAGCAAGACCAACAAGGAAAGCCTTTCTGCTCCTTTTATCTTACTTAGACTACTTAGGATGGATAGCACTCACACCCTTATTCCTAGTGCCCTTGACCTACCATAGCACAATGAATCAATCACACCCTCTAGATTCAGTCACGTCTGAAAAAGCTCCACCTAAGACCACATGAGGTTATAATTTTAGAGAAGAACTAGTGCCAATACTCCTCAGACTCTTTCATGAAACCAATGAGGAAGGAACATTGCCAAATTCATTCCTTGAAGCTTTCATTACTCTGATACCCAAACTGCACAAGGAGTTAACAACAAAAAAGGAAGAAACTACAAGCCAGCTTCCTCAAAAAACAAAATCCTCAACAAGACACTGAGTACAATATATTATTATGAAGATCTACACCATTATAAAGTTAGTTTCCTTGATATAAGGAATGTCCAGTATATTTAAATAAATAAATATAATTCACTACATAAAGAGAAGTATAAGAGTCACATAATCATCTCAATATATGCAAAAAATCCTTTGATGAAACTTAAATCCATTCCTGATTAAAATAGGTACAAGAGGACTTTACTGTAAACTAATAAAAGCCTATTTTAACAAACCCATTGGAAATATTATACTAAATGAGGAAAAACTGAAAACATTCCCTTTACAATCAGAAAAAAATAAATGTGTGTATTCTCAACACTCTTGTTCAGTATAGTACTCAGTAACCAGAGAAACAACGAAAGAGGAAAAAAAAGAGAGAATTAAAGAAGGAAGTCAAACTGTCCTCACTCATAGATGATATCATTCTGTACGTAGATGATCCAAAGACCTGATTAGAAGACTCTTAGAACTAACAACTTCAGCAAAGTTTCACAATACAAGATAAAAACATAAAAATCAATAATGTTCCTGTACACCAAAAATTAACCCACTGAGAAGGAAATTAGGAAAACAAATTTATTCACAACAGTTTCAAAGAAAAATTAAAGACCTAGGAATTAACCTAATGAAAGAAGTGAAGACCTCTATAATGAAAATTATATTTCTTTGAAAAGAGATTCAAGGGCACATTAGGCAATGCAAAGATACCCCCTGTTCTTGCATAGGCAGAAAAATGTTGTTAAAATGTCCATATTATAAAAAATGCTGCAAAGATTTAATGCAATTTCAACCAAAATGCCATCAGCATTTTTCACATATAGAAAAAAAATTCTAAAATTTATATGGAAACGGAAGACACCCAGAATGGCCAAAGCAATCCTGAGCAACTAGATCAAAGCAGGAGGTATCAAAATCCTGAATTTCAAGTTATACTGCAAAGCTATAGTACAAAAAATATCATGGTACTGGCACAAAAACTGACATATTGACCAAAGAAATAGAATAGAGAAGATAGTCATCTAGTCATCCAGTCATCTTCAGCCATCTGATTTTTGGAGAAAAGGGCCAATAGCATATGCTGAAGTAAAGATTGCTCTTTAACAAATGATGCTGACAGTTTGTAATAGCTAAAACTTGGAAACAGCCCAAATGCCCATCAACTGGAGACTGGATAAAGAAAATGTGATTTTTTTATAAAATGGAG
>NW_004624932.1:1427992-1470237 GCF_000247695.1 Heterocephalus glaber | reverse complement strand
GAATTTTTCTAGAGCCTCATTCATCTGTTTTGTTACTTCCTGTGCTATCAGTTCAGGGTGTCCAGGTGGTTGATTATCATATTTTTCCACCTCATTTCCCCCAGAGTTTGCCTTTGGTGAGCTGGAAGTCTGTGTTTGTGTCCTGCCCAGGTGTCTTCTCATTTTTAATTTTGTTATTGGTGCTGTTTTTTGCTTTAATTCCTGGGCTGATATTCCAATATTTCTTATTTTGAGTATCTTTATGACTGGTGTTTAGAGCCCCTATGGAGTGATTGCTTCTCAGAGGTATCTTCCAAGTATAGCTGGACGTTTTAGGCTTTGAGTCTCTAATGACTCTTAGGCAATCTCATTTTCAGTATACCAGGGAGGACAACTGATTAGATCAATCACAACACCTTAGCTCATTGATACAATCATCATCAAACACAGCTTAGAAAGTTACAATTTGTGGTAGCAGTTAATCTGTCACATTTAACCTTGAGTGCTATATTAAAATCTAGCACCAGCCCAAAATATGTTTGTAGTAAGTAAACCCTTCAATGTGGTAAATTTACCCTTCAGGATAAGGATTTAGCAGGGGTTGAGGAGGGAAGGGTAGAGAGATAGAGGGAGAGGGAAAGGTTAGAGGTGAGGCTAGAAGACACAAGAAGATCACACAAATTGTGGGGATCTGTTGAAGACAGGAGGAAAAGACAGAGCGAAAGAACAGAGACAAGTACAGAACAACCTGACAACAATAGGGTAGCTAAAAATTGTATTTACCTTTCTATAAAAGTGACAGTTGAGTGGACAGAGAAAAAAATTCAGAATGGTACAGGAACAAAGAGGGAGAGAAATGTAGAGCCAGAAGGGATAGGGAGAAAAAGAAAATAAAAAGGAAAAATAAATAAATAAATATATATATACACACACACACACAAACACACACACACACAACAAAACAAAAAAGGTCTCCCTCAGGATATGTCTCTGCTGTTCTGGTAGGCAATGTGGGCAGCAGCAGTGTGTGGGTCTTAGTTGATTAGTCTCAGCAAGCCACCTGTAGTCTACTGAGATTCAGGCTGATTTCTGTCTTCAAGGTCCAAGTTGAGGTCCCTGACTTCCTGCAGGATTAAACTCTACAAGGTTCTACTGCGGGTTCCAGCCATCGTCCCCCCATGGGAGTCCAGGTTTCTATGAGAGGTGCTGATCCCACCAACTCACCAACCACGATGGTCCAGTGCACTTTTGTTTTTTGGGGACTGGGGATCAAACTCGGGTTGTTGCACTTGCGAGGCAGGCGGTGGAACCACTGAGTTAAATCCCTAGCCCCAGTGCACTTTTATTGAAGAATTTTTCTTCACTTTCCCGGTGGCCTTCAATTTTCATTGAGGAGCATCAGAGAGGTCCTCTCTGTTGTTCACTTCTGCACTATCTTCTGGGTCTCATAACCATGGCCTTTATGTTCCCCCTGGTGCCTCCACTGTGCAGATCCAGATGCTGTGTAGTGTCTGTGTGGCGTGGTCCGGCGGGGTGGGGGCTGCTGCCATCCACTGGACTGGTTCCTGCAGGGTGCTTGTAGTAATTCTTGAAAGTGCTACGCTAATTTTGAGAGTGCAGATGTTGCTTCAACCACTTGTTTCATTTTTTTTTAAATATACCCAATAGTAGGATTAGAAAATCTCATGGTATTGCTCTTTTTAAGCTTTTGAGAAACCTGTATACTAATTACACTAATTTATATATGGCCAAGAGTGTATGAACTCTCTTTTCTCTACATCACAAAATTTATTGTCTTTAATTTTTTTTTACATATTGGCCCTTCTAACTAGAGTAAGATGGTATTTCACTGTAGTTTGTATGTGTTTTTCCCTGAAAATTAGCAGTGTTGAGCATTTTTTAAATTGCAGATTGACAAAAATGATTTCTTTAGAGAAATATATATTCAATTCTATTCTCATTTTGAATAAGGTTATTCATTATTATTTGGGGGGCCATATTCAACAAAACCTTTGGCCAAATCACTGCAGACACTCAAAATGCTTCCTGTGGGCTCAGTCAGGAGCAAATGTCCTGCAAAGGGGCCCAGGATGATGAGGAATCCTGATGTCCTCCTTAAACTCACTTTTTCTAGTGTAGAAACCCTTTGTAACCAGAGAGCTTTCCAGACTCTGGTACTTGCTGACTTGGAGGAGGAAGCTCATGGTTAAACAGATCCATTTCTCTTAGAGTTTGCTCCTAGTTTTTCTCTTCTCTGAGGTCCAAAGGATCATCCCAGCCTCCATTTTGAGAACTGGCATATTCTGGTGAAAATCTCCTACTGAAGAGTTTTCAGTTGGTTTTATGTGAAAGGCATGAAGTGAGTTACCTCTCACTCCACGGTTTCATTGACATCCTACTCCTAAACTCATTGTTTCAGGTTACTCTTTATAGTTTTTGCTAAAATATCAAAAAGGAAACTGTCTGTTGAACCCATTAAAAGGAGATTAAGTGTACCCTTCCCTAATCTGATAGGAAAGATCCCTGGAAATTGAACCTAGGACCTTTATACTTGGAAACAGTCACAGCCCTTTTAAAATTTTTCTTTTGAGACAATCTCACTGAGTCACTAAGTTGCCAAGCTGGGCTCAAAATTGTAATCTTTCTGTCTCAGCATCCCAGAGTGCTAGAATTACAGGTAATTTACTTTTTAAAGAGAATTCTGGTTAGCAAAAATAATCTTATCCTTCTGAAAATTAGGTAGCCAGATTGACTTAATCATATGGGAGAATTTTTTTATGTGTCAATGAGACTTATAAAGACAATTAGGCATTAAAAACTGATATGACAATTTATTAATTTGAGTATTATTGTTTTAAGCAATGAAACAGAGACAGTAGAAGTCACCTTATTTACTAAGTACACTGATATTCAGAAACTGTTGTAGTGCTTTACATAGTGAAAATAGGTGCAGCCCAAAGAAAGTAAAAACCTCCAACACAGCACATGAAAAGATGGGTCAGTCCTAGGGATAAGGGTATTCTTGCATCTCCAGAAAAAAATGACCACAGTTGTCTTCCTAAACCTATATAATCTACTTATGAATAATGTCACAAAAAGAGTATCATTTGCTTATGGCATCAAGATGGAAGGAGAAAACAGATGTTTCACACTGAGGATGAAATACTCAATATTAAAGTTTATTGCCTAAAATAGATTCTAAAATGGTGATCTAAGGCTGAGGATAAGGAGCAGAAATGTTTATGTAATTTATTATTATATAGAAAATCCATAGGTTTATGCAAATAGATTGATATATGCAAAGATTTCACACAATGAAACCAAAGGTAAGAGATTTAAATCATTTTATTTCTTCTTTGTTTTCTGGTCACTCATGTGTAATAAAAATAAAACACATATCAGTTGCATATTATTTAAGCATCACATAGTTTGAATCTCAAACTCTTGGGTATTTAGAAAGCACTTGGTTTATTAGAATATATTATTTCAGTAGTCATATCTACATTTTATAATCCCATTTATATTATTTGGAAAGAATATATTTCACCTTTAGGATACTATGATTGTTTCTTTCTACCCTTAATAAATATTTTAGAAATCCTGATACAAAGAAGAAAAATATTAAAAGTGTAATATTTGTTTTGATCTCACAGAGGAAAAATGCCTCTTTAGTTACATTCAAAATCCTTGCATTTTCTGTCAAACCTCAACATACTCTGATGTAAGCATGATTAGTCAAACATAAAAAGAAACCAAGATTCAGATACACTAAATAATTTGTCCAAGAACACCCATGACAGAACACGGCAGGTGTGAATCTAACTCTTTAAAGCCAAGGCTTGTTCTTTATGATTCATGTGTTTTCTCACAAAAAGCATGAGAACCCAAACTGTACCTTGTAAAACTTCCATGGCAGTATTTTAAGAGCTGTGCATGGACTTTGTTTTTAGACTTTATTCAGTTTTATAAAATAGGTTTCACTCAGTTGCTCAAATGCTAAAACAACGTTGTCATCTTCATTCTCACATAATTCACGCAAGGAAACACTGTAAATAGAAAACATTATATATTTATATACATATATATTACCTATTTAGTGACATTATAAGAAGAGTTTTCTCTAGGTATGGAGAAAAAAATTAAATCTCATCTGATAATGAAATACTATTAGCAAAATATGAGGAATGATGGTAAGAAACATTTATTCCCAAAAAAAAAGCTGCACAAAAAAAGAAATGAGAAAAGATAAGACAATTTCCATGCAGTTTGTTACAACAGTATATGAAATGCCATCAAATTCCATGTTTCTTGACTCCACCTCCCTTTCAATAGTGTAGCGTGAATCAAATTCCTTTTCTTTTCTGTATACATCTCTTATGAAGTCATTTTGTGCTTTTTCTGTTGAGGTGTCCAGGACATACTGAAACCCAGTTACCCCTATAAAGTAGTAAATCATTCATTGCTTTGCCTTAGATGTGTAAGAAATTTGAAAATCTTGGATAATATAAGCAAAATAATAACTGTCTCAAGATACCTCCATCCTAATCCTCATAAATTTATGGATTTGTTTCTGACTATTATAATTTATGAAACTGTTATACAAGGCAAAGAGAAATGGCAGCAAGAATGCAGATGAAAATAAAGGTTGCTAATATGAACCTTGATTATCTAGATAGGTGTAATGCAATCACAAAGGTGTGTGTAAGTGGAAGACGGACACAGGAGAGAGTTAATGTCACAGTAGTGCAATGTGAGATAATGCTAACAACTGCTAGATTTGAAAAGAGAAAGGAGATTCAAACCAAAGAATGCCAACAATTTCAAAAAGTTGCCAAAGTCAACAAAACAGGCTGTCCCCTAGAACCTCCAGAAAGGAATGAAGCACTGGTTACAGCCTAATTTTACTGAGACATTTTTCAGATTTTCCACCTATAACCTGTAAGAAAATAAATTTGTGGTCTGGGGATTTAGCTCAGTGGTTCCGGTGCCTGCCTCGAAAGCACGAGGACCTGAGTTCGATCCCTGGTACCAAAAAAAAAGAAAAAAGAAAATAAATTTGTATGTGCTATACCTTTAAGTTTGTTGTAATTTATTACAGCAGCATTAAGAAACTGATAGGTAAAAGGAAAGAGAGGAAAAAATACACAAATCACCATTGCACCTGGGCTTATCAAGGACTGAAAACAATCCGAGTCTGACATCTCATAAGCCTGTCATTGTTTGTACCTGCCTGCTTGCCACTGGAATTACTGTTGTTTTTTTTTTTCCCAGAGTAATATGATTTAGATCTAAAATGTCCCCCAAGGGTCTCATGTATTGAGAGGTGGGGTTTTATGGTAGGTGACCAGATCATGCAGGTGCTGTGAGGTAGACTGTTTTTGGAGGGGTGGATCACAGAGGGGTGTGGCCTGGAAGGGTGTATCCATGCCCCCCACTCCTCCTTTCTCTCTACTTTCTGGCTGTCACAAGGTGAGCAGCTGTCCCTCATCCTGCCATATGCCCTTTCACCATGCTCTTTCTCCCTTGAGCCTGGCAACCATGGACTAAAACTCCAAAACTGTGAGCCAAACTAAACCTCTCCTCCTTTAATTTGTTGTCTTGGTGCTATGTTTCAGTGACAGAAGAGCTGATTAATATATCTAGTATTGTACTGACCTACCACCAAGAATGATTAGATTTGTAGCTCCAATAATTAATTTTTCCTCAGTTACAGGTCTATAATTATGACTACTTGACATTTCCTCCTGAAGGATGCCTCACAGCTATCCTGTGACATGCATAAATTCTAACTCACTAGTTTTGGTTCTTATCACCAATTGTCGTCATCACTCTATAACTCTTATGTATCATTAACTAAAATAGAAAATTGAATAATCTTCAGTAACTACATGAAATTCATTATCAATTTCTTTTAATTTACCTCATAAATATTTCTCTAACTACTCTTCTGCATTATTAATTCCATTTCCTTCAGACCTTACTCTCTCTCTCTCTCATCTGCATCACTGTTACAGTCTTTTATAGTCTTATACATCTCTGCCACATCTATTAACCCTAGACCCGTGCCACACTCATGCTTATGCACTATCTATAGAATTCTCAAAACATCAATCCCCAAATCCATGATGTGACAGTGAAGGCCTTGTATAATACCGACCCAAATTCCCTTGTTTATAGTAATTCAGCATCTTCTTCTATCCTTATCACAACTCCCATATTCTATCTCACCATAGTAAGCTGAAAGCCTACCCTTTGCATAAGACACCATTTTTTATTTCTGTACTTTTGATAGTACTGTTTTGTCTGGACCATGCTCACAGACTTAGTTAAAAGCTTTACTTTATGTGAAAGCCTTTGTCTGAGTCCAAGTAGAGCTAGTCAGTTCTTTTCTGCCAACATAGCCCTTACTATGTTTGTAATGTTCAAAGGTCTGTTTCCTTTACTAGATAGCAAGTTTTTTTTTAAGAGGGGTCAATTTAACATGCTTTATACTCACATTCTTAAAAGTGTGTCAAACAAGTAATACTTCAATACTTATTACCTGAATGCATGAATGAATTGTCTTCCTAAGCTATACTTTGGATAAAGCTTCAAAGTAGTTGCAGTTTCTTGGGCTTCTCTGGAGTTTATAACCTGGGTATCTATGAACCACTCAAGGAGTCACTAGAGTTCTTCACAATAGACAAAGCTGTAACTTCTGCTTTAGCACCACAAAACATCCACTGCTTATATAAAAAGTTCAAGCAGACCTTATTCATCTTAGATCAAAGACCATGGCCTGATCAGCAAAAACACAAACTGAAAGTGTAAATAAGGACTAAAAGGTAAAATAGATAATGTGTAGCAGTAAGAACAGGGGCAAAGTGGAAGGGAATGTGGGAAGGGTAGGGGAAAGGAAAGAAGGGAATGGAATTAATATGAGAAACTGAAAAAAAAAAAGGAAACAAAGTCTTTCTAAATAGGGAGAGGTGGAGGGGTTGAAAGGAGGGCAGGGGAATGGGGAAAAAAAATAAGAACCAAGATATATTATGTAAAGGTGCAAATTCCCAATGATGAATGTCATTATATTGTATTCCTAAAATGTACCAATAAAATTAATAATATTAAAAAACAATACCAGAAGCAATTGTGACAAATTAAATACATGTACAAATAAATGATCAAACAATGGTACCCCTGTAGAGTAGTAGAATGAAGCAGATTGGAAGCCAAAGGCAGATGATAATTTAATGAGGCAATATTAAATGTCCAATGGAACCAAAGGACAGGGATGTCTGAATGAATTTTGATATTATTTGAGTTTATACTGGGCTCTGATAAAGGTGAGAATAAGTAGCCAATGAGATACCAGGTTGAAATGAATCCTGAAAAAATACCACTCATTCAAGCAACACATTCAAGCAACACATTCAAGCACATCTAAGAGAATGTATGGATTCCTGATAGATCACCAAGGAGCCCTTTCATGTCATGGATCTGACATACACTGTTTGTGACAGATGAGAATAGTAAGTTGTAGGGTATCGGAGTCTGCCAGACTACCTGGCTGAGGATACAGTGGAGGACAAAAGAATAATATGAGAGACAAAGGTTTGTATAAATGTGGGGAGGGGAGCAGGACCTGATCTTAGCTCTTCCTAGGCAAGACCAAGAAGTCTAGACTTGTCAGTATTTATCGATTACACAACGTAGCAGGGGCTGTAAAGGCAGATGTAAGGAACAGTGGGACCAAGACTCTGATGAAAGCCAGGCTTGTATAAAGGAAGGAATGATGCATTCCCGTAAAGGACAGGTCCTAATGAATGAGTAGCCTGTGCTATCTTTAGCTAACATTTGATCTGGGAGAATGGCTGCACAAGAGTGATAAATCCTCAGCTGTAGTGTTTACCTTGCTAGAGAGGCTCCATAAATTCACTGACCATTGAGATCTCAATTGTGGCTGTTGGCATAGGGAGTTCTGTTTGCATGTGCCAGCAAAAGGCTCATCTAGCAAGTTACAAGGGTCTCGGACAGATTCATAATTTAATCAGTAGCCAATTTATAAGCCAATTCAATAATATTTTATAGTGTGTCCAGTGCAGTTTCAAGCTGGCCTCCTACGGTGGAGCCAATGAAGCTTTGGAATATTGCTGCCTGTTGGTACATGGTGCCTGGGGATGAGACTGCCAACTCCATGGAACTTAATCTCAAATGGGCATTGGAACTAATTCTACTACAGGAAGCACATGGCAATGTGTTACAGGGAAGTTCTGCAAGTGGAACTACCTAGCACTAAGAGGCTCAAAGGCACTTTCCTGTACCTTACTTATAGAAAGAGCTCAATATTTTTGATTCATAGCTAAATTATTTAAAAATATAAAATCAATATTTAAATATATAACATACCTGATAGATTTAATAGTGAGTGCAAAATCTTTCAATAAATCATAAGCTGCCCCCATATGTATCCTAAACAACAAATTAAAAATTTGAAAATTAATTGCACAAAAACATTATTTACTAATGCAATAGTTACACTATTCACCATAATGGGTCTGATTTAAAAACTCAAAATGCTTGACATTTCTGAAGTGTGTCAGAGTTTCAAACACATTTTAATCATGATTATTCAAAATTATATGTAAACACATATTGAATTCCTGTGTTAATGTGGCCATTACACATCTATGTACTCAATACCTGGACCAATTTCTGCATTCAAGGTAGACCTAAGAGGATTTACTTCAGCTTAACTTTTGAAAACAGTTTCTCTGTCAAAGAACTAAAGCAATTGTCATATAGTCAGTCCTCAGACATACACATGACATTCTTTACATAATGCCTATCAGCATAGGATTGCCATTATTTTCATTCATTAATAATAAATAAACCAATTAGCAAAAAGTAAAGTGTATCTGCAAGTATCTGAAAATATCTACATCTTTAGGTTATACCTTTATGCAAAGTAAGCTGCTCTAAATACCAAGATTTTGTTGGTCAGCCACAAACAAAAATCATATAGGATTTGTCCTTGTCTCTGGCCATTAGGAAGAAAAAAGAAACTATGATATGTTTAGCATGATTAACATATATGTACAACTGTAAAAAGATTTTTTTCTGTAAAATTCATCTATGAGAGAGAGAGAGAACATACCCATTATCCTGCATTAATCCTACCAAGGAACCATGTTTGTAGAAGTCCAGTGCATAAGCATTAAGTGGCATTCTTCTTCCTTGACTATCAAATCTTTTCGGCCACAGTACAGGAGCTTGAGTATGGTTGATACCAAGTGTGCGCAGAATGAACTGAAGAAATAGAATTGTTAGTTAATGTTATTTATGCATAGAGAAAGTTTATGTTTCTTACATTGAGCTTTTAATTTACTTTCTTTAATCAATGCTTGTCAATCACACAGTTCATCATTAAAAGGAGGTGTTTTTATCACACACAAGGTGGTGTCATTCTCAGTAAGGTTGGAGAGTGGCTTAGCTCCACCTGTAAGAATTACTGCCTCCACATCACTCTGAAAGGAAATTGAACCATCTGACCACTAGAATACAGCAAGACAGATTAGGAAAGAAAACTCATTTAAAGTTTTAACATTATTCTTATTGGTGCAGGGAATGCCTTTGCAAATAAGGTAAGAGAGAGCTTGAGACATACATGCCACATGAGAAGTATTCACTTAAACAAATCTAATGATCTTTAGAACCCATTAGCAGAATAAAAAAGGGGAGGGGAGGAAGGAAGAGAAGACAATCAAAATACAAGCAAATACAAAATTATCTGTCTGCTCGTTTTTGCAAATTATATCTTATTGGGTCAACAGGACCTCTAGTATACTGCTAGAGAGATGATAAACAGGTCCAACTATTTTCAGAAGTGAGATGGTAATAGCTTGAAAAGTTGAATATTTCTTTGCTCTGATAACGAGAAAATCGCTTTTTAACCAAGAAAATGTATAATCCCCCTCAAAAAAAAATCTGTCCCACATGGGCATAACACATTCATAGTAATCTTATTTGTATACTAAATACTGGAAACAGGCAAAACACTTATTAACAAAAGACAGAGCAACAAGTTGTTTCCCACTACAGAGTATTATGAAGTAGTAAGAAAAGTTTTTTAAAAAGGTTCGTGTACAGGGACAAGCACCCAATGATAAATGTAAACGTATTGTATACCTAAAATGTACCAATAAAAGAACTTAAGGAAAAAGAAAAGGTTCGTGTCATAACATTGATCATCTTAAAAGACTAATAATTAGTGCAAATGGAAACCTACTTTTAAGAGTTGACAGAAAGTATTCCTTTAATTTATTTCTATAAAATTTTTAAAAACATATAAGTGGTTTTGTAATATGAAGTTTTTAAAAAGTAGAATGAAATATGACATATAGAGGACTTGAGGATAGGGAAGAAAGTACACAAGGAATAAAATAGAGGATGAACCCATCAATCTTGGCCTCATGGAGTGTTCATGATAGTCATTATAATTACAGTTATTATAGTTATTATTATTATAGTTATTTTCCTTGTACTTTATTTACATCGCATCTAAAAATAATAATAAAAATAAATAATAAATAACTAATAAAATAAAATAATAAATAATAATAGAAATAAGTATGCTTGTTTAGTATAATATTAAACCATAATCAAAATGAAAGCAAATGAATTTTTAAGATTGCAATTTACACTGGTCAATTTGTATGAAGTGAGTTGGGTAAGTTACCATGATGCAATATTCTA
Organism: Heterocephalus glaber; assembly: GCF_000247695.1. Next base: position 1,459,527 of record NW_004624932.1, on the reverse strand, counting down.
TAATTCGCCTGTTTGAGATGCTTCTGAACAGAAGAAATAGAATGTAGCCCTTTCTATAGAACTCCATCAGTAACAGCTATGAGTCTGGACGTGTTCATGCCCTGTACTTTAGGCATCACTCCTATTTGATGGTGATTGTGTGGCAATGTGACATAACCTATCCTGTTATAATTGCATCAGTGCCCTTCCAAAACCTCAGAGACAAGCCTGCATATGGAAAGAAAACAAAAATCATGTGGCAAATACTTTCCAACAATTGATTAAATTGTATAAAAATAGAAAAGGAGAAGAAGACCCATTATTGGAGCATAGAGGGAGCAGCATTCACAGAGCACTCCATGGTACACACCAAGGCCAGTCAGAGTGTGGTTAAATGAGGCAATAGAGCTGCCAACCACAGGAACATATGCTGAACAGGATGGCAATTAGGTGAAATACAGAAAATGGAAACTCAGAATAAGAACCTAAGCTATAAGCTTAGATGTTCAACGAGCACAAGTCTGGAGAAACTACTGTTTTATCCATATGGTTTCCTTGTCACTGGAGCATGTACCCTCTGGCATGTTCAGCAAACTGACTCCACTAGTGCACATTCCTGCTCATGTTTGGGGACTTAGCCATCCAGGGCAATGCACAAAACTCTCAGGGACAGAAGGCAACGCGATAGCCACAGCAGGGCCTGAGCTCTAGAAGCCAGGGCTCCCCAGCCTCTACAGTTCCCTTGCCAGGATACAGTCCAGGATCTGTGATTACAACAGTACCCAGAATCCCAGTCCATGTGCATGGAGTGCAGCCCAGGTCCAGACACCCACCTCCCCTGTGAAATGCTAAAAACTTTCCAGGGAAAAAGGTACGGTGAGAAGGGGGAAATTATAGCTAAGCACTTGTGCTGGATGCCGTTACCCATACTGCAGCAGAGGTACAGATTCCTGCTTCTCTGACACTGGGCATGGGGAGACACAAGAGCTAAAGATAAGTTTAAAGGTCTGGGGAGGAGACAGACTGCCTGCACTAAGTGAAGAACTCCCCCTCCCAGCTGGAGACTACTGAAACCACACAACGCTGAGCCAGGGATGGTGTGAGAAGAGAAGAAGGGAGCAGTTGGGATCACCACAGTTGGTAGAGAACCCAGAGCTAACACTCACTGGAGGGAGCAGAGGAAATGCCCCACCCAGGATTCAGAGGCTCCAGAACACAATGGGAATTGCATGGAGAGCTGACTCTACCTCCAAAGGTGCATAGGACAAAGTGTGAGACAGACCTCAGTGATCGGTCTGCATTCTCAGACTCCCTCACTCCCAAGGTGTTGCTGTGGAGCTTGCATGTGTATACAAATGTGTATGGGTGTGGATTAATGTTTAAATGTCTGCAGAGATTTATATAGACATGTTGAGATCCCCCTCATTAAAGGTTGCTTCTTGAATCTTACAAGGTTGGATTTCTACAGGTGGAGATACAGGATTCACTGGTTCCAAGGTCTGCAAACCCTCTCCTGCTTAATATTTCCTGCTCTTTTCTTTTTCTCTGGTCCCTCGCATGACCTTTCAAACCTCTTCTCTCTCCCCCTCCAGTCTAGGAAAGAAGATAATGCTATCAAAATCTATATTCTCATTTTGCCTCCTCCTTTTGGTTTTAATTTTATGGTAGTCTGTTTTATCTATTTCCCCTTTTTGCTTTTTTCTTCTCATTCTCAGCCTACACTTTATCATTACTATTCCTTCACCTTCTTTGGTTACTGAATGAGTTAAAAAAATCTCAAAGCAAATTTTAAAGTAAATACTGATAATATGATTGTTTCTGTGAAAAAGTCTAATACTGACATCAATTTTTCTCTCCAAGCAAAGCAATGACAGAGACTGACCCCAGCCCTTTAAGAAGGTGTAATAGATGTCTGCACACTGACACAAACCCAAACCAAGGGGAACACCACAAGGAAAAATGCACCTTTAAAAGAGACATGTACTGTAGTTGCAGAGCTTTTGTCCCAGCTGATGCAAATCATCCAACACAAAACCATAAGAATCATGAGCAAGCAAGGCAGCAAAACCAAACAATGGCAACAAAAAAAGAAAAAAACTACAAGCCAATATTTCTAATGAATATAAATTCAGGAATTACCAATAAGATACTTACAAACAGAACACAGCAAAACAACAAAAGAACATACATCATGATCAAGTCAGCTTCATACCAAGAATGCAATAAAAGAAATAAATAAATGCAATACACCACATTTAGAAGTAAGTATAAAAATCACAGGATCATCTCAATAGAGGTGGAAAAATCCTTTGACAAAACTCAACATCTATTCATGATAAAAGTCTTGATGAAAATAGTTTAGAAGGACCTCATGTGAAACTCACAAGCCATATATAACAAGCCCACACCCAACATCATACTAAGTGGGGAGAAATTGAAAGTACTTCTTGTAAAATTGAATGAGACAAGCGTGTCCACTCTTACCACTCCTCTTTAATACCATACTTGACATGTTTGCCAGACCAGCCAGGTAAGAGAAGAAAAAATATATATATAGGAATGGAAAAAGTCAAACTATCTTAATTGCAGGTGATGAGACCAAAAAACAAATCACAGAAGACTCTTAGAACTAAAATTAAGCAAAGTGGCAGGATACAACATCAACACAAGGAAATCAATAGTATTGCTGTACTATTGTACCAATAATGAATCCACCAAGAAAGAAATTGGGAAAACAATTACATTTATAGTAGCTTCAAAGCAATTAAATATCTAGGGATCAACCTCACCAACGAGATAAATGAACTCTAAAATGAAAAATCAATACCCTGAAGAAAGAGATTAAAGAGGACCTTAGAAAATGGAAAATAATCCCTTGTTCTTTGATAGACTTAATATCATTAAAATTGTCATAGTACCAAAATGGTATATAGATTTAATGCAATTCTTATCAAAATAACAACAACATTCTTCACAGAACTAGAAAAACAATTTAAAAATTTATGTGGAACAAGAAAAAAACAAAAATAGACAAAGCAAACTGAGTAACAAGAGTAAAACAGGAGGCATTACAATTCCAGACTTAAACTTATAACATAAAGCTCTAGTAATAAAGGCAGCATAGTATTGGCAAAAAAAATATAGAAATATAGAACAATGGAATAGAATAAAAGACACAGGAACAAAATCTGATCTCTTACAAAAGGGGTAAAAAGCCTATGCTGGAGAAAAGATGGTGCAGGGAGGACTAGTTGTACATACGGAGAAAAATGAAACTGGTCACATTATCTCTCACCTTGTACTAAAATCAAATTAAAATGCATCAAAGGTCTACATATAAAAACAGAAACACTGAAACTCCTGGAAGATAAAACAGGGATAACACCGTAGACACAGGCATAGGGAAGGACATCATGAACAAAAATAGCACAAGAAATAATACCAAGAATTAACAATAAGATTGTGTCAACTTAAGAATCTTCTGCACAGCAAAGGAAACAACCTACAGAGTGAAGGGACAACCCACAAAATGAAAAAAGAAATTTTCCAGGTACTGCTCTGATAGAGGACTAATATCTAAAGTACATAAAGAACTCAAAAACTATTAGACTCCAAAAGAAAAATGACCCAAGAAAAATTTTCAAAGTAAATAGACACTTCTCAAAAGAACAAGAATAAATGGACAATAAGTATGTGAAAAAAATGTTCAGTAGTTTTAGCCTTTAGGGAAATGCAAATCAAAGTAATCTGAGATTCCATCTTATGCAAATAATCACTATTAAAGACTCAAAAATAACAAATGATGAAGTTGTAGGGGAAGAGAAACATTTCTACACTGTTGGTATGACTGTAAACTAGTACAACCACTATGGAAATCAGTTTGAAGATTCACCAAAAAAATAAAAGTGGAAATTCCATTCTACCCAGCAATACCTTTCCTGAGAGTTACCCTGACAGTTAAAGTTTTCATACTATAGTGATACATGACTACCCATTTTTATAGCACTGCAACTCACAATAGATAGACTAGAGAAACAGCTTAGATACCCATCAACCAAGCAATAGAAAAAGAAAATTCAGTATTATTCAGCTATAAAAGAAGGATGAATTTGAGTTATTTGTAGGGAAACAGATGGGACCATAAGGTTAAGTGAAATAAGTCAGACACAAAGGTTAAATAGCACTTGGTTTATCTTATTTGTGTAATCTAAAAATACAAATAAATTAAAGAGTAAAATGAGGACATGGTAGGAAATAATGAGGTATCCTTTTGGAAATGGGAAAAGGGATCAGGCAAAGAAGTGGAAAAAGAGAAATTACATTGGTTAGTAGTTAATATGTCTTTTCTTCAATGTAGTTACAGATCTCTTATGTAATAAGTTATTATTTGTACTCATCCATGTAAACTACAGGAAACAAACTTTTCTAAAATTATTACTCATCAAGCTAACATGCAATCCTTTATAATTTGTATGCCAGAATTCAAAATTCATCAAAAGAATTGTTACAAGATACCCCTCAGACAGAAGGAAAGCTGTGGAGATCTATGTATAAACCCCATTCTTCACTTACATCACTTGAAATATCTGGTTGAAGCAAAGCATCGTCAAAGTTCCCAGAGAGACAAGCAAATGGTGAAATTGCTACTCTTCCTTCTTTGCAGCTCATCAAGTGAGATACAAGTTGGGAGTCTTCACATTCTTTACCTGTGAATTCTGACCATAATAAATTGAAATAGATTAGTTTAAAAATCAGTTAACTTGTCAAACCTCATTTACTTGATCTGATGGTGAACTTTTTAGAGTTTTTAATGGTAACAAACAGCCTCCTGGGGCACACATGCCATAGGTTAACCACCAAGGATCTCGACCACTCTATGTGTACAGCCATTTAAGAAACCGCAGCACAATGTCCACTGAGTAACTGAGTAGGCTGTATCACAGAATGGGAGTGGCCCAGTTTGGGTCAGGTACTTTCAATGAATGTTAGCTACTAACCTTAGTATCACTACTTCACTGTAAAAATGTGTTATATTTAATTCCTTTTATCAATAGGAAGAAATATTTAAATTGCATATCTTTTTACAGAGAATAATTGTTGATTGCCACTTTGTCCCCTGATCTCTGAGTCTGGCTTAAAATCTTTCTGGACAGGGTGTTCTAAGTGGTCACTCTTAGTAGGTTTGGAAAAGGCAAATGAGAAGACATGTATTTTCCATTTATGTGTTTTTAAAGCTCCACTCATATATCCAAACTGGGTTCTAGTAGCACAGCCAAAGTTTGGGTCTAGGGAATCGACCTAGGCTCTATGCTGATGAACATTAAATAGAATTTCTCTCAAGAAAACAATGCCAGAATTAGACTCTAGTTTTTCTCAATCTCACAGATCTCTTTACTCCCTTTTCCAGGGTTGACTCAAAGACAGGCTTTAATCAAGACGGTTTATAAATGATATATTTAGCTTCATTTTCCACCACCATTAACTCCCAATAATCAGATGTTTTTCTTTCAAAAGCTGAAGGAAATCCTTTACTCAAAACCAAATTGACATTTGTTAGACTCTAGTCTAATTCTGAGATAAAATATATATCTTCTTCGAAATAAAATATACATCTTTTTCTAAGTACTGGGAAGTGAACTCAAGGCTTCATGCATGACAGAAGAGCCCTCTTCCACTGAACTCCATCCCCAGCCCTGAGATAAAATAGTCTTAGGAAAGATTATTTATTGTTAAATTGTTCTGCAATGGAGCTGAAATATACTCACTGATTTCAGACAATGGGAGTTGATACTCCTGTTTCATATCAGCCAATTTGGACACAAGTGGTAAAAAAGAGGCAAAGTCCTTTGTAACTTGCATGTTGTACTCAACTAAAGCAGCACTGAAATCCTCAGGGAGATCATCAAGGAACACCTAGAGGAAAAATATTTTTCAGAGAAAACTATAGTTTGTTAAAATTAAACCTTTGGAAGAAGAAAAGCAAAGAACCTTCCAGCATAATTCTAAGGTTCTCTATTTATCCAATAAGCCCACTGTTTCTTCATTGGTCTAGAAACTACTTAATCAAACTCTTTTTAAAAATAGAGCCATACCCTCAAATGACATTAGACTCAAGAACATTTGACAAAATCTAGTGAGATATGTGGAGAGCAAGCAACAAGAGAAGGTGCACGTGTATGCCGGGTGTGAAGCTCACTTGGTTGTAAGGGTTTTAAGTAAACCTAACCAGATGCTCTTTCAGCAGAGTGAGCTCCCAATGTTTGTATTTAACCAAGAGAGTGAGGGTGAGATCATCTCCATCGAAGTAGAATGAAGTGAGCTGTTACTGTTTTCGTGTTGTCATAAGCCTCAGTCTATACCTACAACATCTCTGCCCTAGGTCATGGCTTCCTTGAGATTTCTGACTATCAAGATGGTGTGTTTCAGTTTTCTCAGGTCCAAATTACTCGTGAGGAGTCTCCTCTTTCCTGAAGAATTTCCTAACCCACATTTTCATCTTTAATTCCTAAACAATTCCAAATACTTCTTAAGTAAAATACAAGTCTATGCATAAAGGTGCACCCAGATCCTTCCTTCTAGCAAGAGTTTTGTTTAATAAATGTCATAATCCTTTGGAAATACTTTTCTCTCTTTTAAAGCCTTTTCATAAAGCACCCCAAAATTTCACTCAGACCTGTTACTCAGTAAATTTTTGGTGATGAAAACTTGGGTGCTTGCAGTATTTTAAGAATCTTATCTGTAATTTCAGGTCAGTATACTCACTAAGAAATGGATTAAGCATTTTTATTCTCATTAGATCTGCATTTGTTAAATCCAATATTCAAATTATGTCCCAAACTGGCAAATTCTCTGAGACAAATACTAAGTTTGAGAATTCTATCATACCTTGGAAAACCTCTTGCCACTATAAAATTTTAGCAATGCAGTTCTCACTGTTTTCAAAGCTCTCTGTTATTGTAGGATTAACAACCATCTAATATGTGTAACCTGGATGTAAACGAGTTTCTATTAATCTTTAACAAAAGGTTTCTACTCAAAATATCTTTATCATATTTATTTTTGCGATGACCTTTTTAAAACTAGAAATGCTAGCTTTTCTAAGTTAGGTTTTAATTTGAATAGAACAATTAAATAATATTTCAAGAATGTACACGTAGGGAAAAAGGATGAAGATAAGTCTTAGATGATGTTCTAAAGTTGTGATTCCTGGTCTAGAGGACATTTGTAATTCATCACTCTGGGTTAAATGGTGTAGACTAACTCTTCTTGTTTTGTTCCATAGTAGCTTTTCATAAGGTTAACTAATATAAATCAGCCCATCCCACTTTCTTAGTACCTAATGAGCTGAATTAGTAATGTTCTTTGATGTTAAGTGATGGGGGATCATTACCAAAGAAATGCTGCAAATAAAATTAGACAAGAGTTTTCATGATCTGGGCCTCTGTGATTCAGATATAATGTTATGGATGTGCTCCAATTGGTTCCCTAAAAAGGCTCATGGTGATGAAGACTTCCTTATGGATGAGACTTGGGGGAAGTGACTGGATCCTCACAATGCTAATTTCATTAAGTTCATCGATCTATTGTTAAGATCCTAACTTCATGGCATTATTTAGGTGATGCAAACAGGAGGTAGGGCCTAGGTGAAGGGAGTGGAACATGGGGCTTGTCACTTTGGGGACTATTTTGATCCCCAGCACTACCTTCTCAGCACCCACCCTCAGCTTCTGGGCTGTCACTAGGTGAGCAGCTTTCTTCTGTCATGCAGTTCCACCATGAAGTTTCTGTCTCCCCACAGGTGAGCAATGGATCCAGCTGACCATCAACTGAAATCTCTGAAGTTAAATGCAAAAATAAATCTTTTCCCCTCTAAACTGCATTCCTGAAGCATTTTGTCACAGTGATACCAACCTAATATAGGTGATTTCCTGGATGACTATTTTTATATTATCTGGTGAAGGCATTATCAAGTACAATATACAGTTTTACCTCAAGGTGAAAAAGATCATTAGGAAAATGTAGATTTGATAATGGGTATAATTGCTTTGCTTAAATGTATAATTAGCTGCATCTTTCAGTATTATCTTACTGCTTTAATTAGATATAATCAAAGGAAAACATGAATAAGGCTTCAATTCTAATTTTTCTCAAGGCATTTAAGCTTTTCATAGGTTTACAGAGGGGGACTTGGAATTATAGATTAAATTGCACACTAATTATAAAAACAGCAAATTATTCAACAAAAATTTTTCTTTTACTTAGGAAAGTTTCGGCAAATTCTTTTCTTTTCCTTTTGCTTGTTAAACTTTCTTTTTTCCTTCTTGTTCTTTTGTTGGATTTTTTTTTTTTCCAAGGGGTTTTGCCGTTCTTGGCCTTGGTTTTTCCTTACCTTTTTGGGAAACCGTTTTTGGGCTTTTCCAACCCAAATGTTTTTTTTTTAATTTTTTTACCATTTTTTTTCCTTTTTTTCTTTTTTAATTTGAAGTTTTCTTTCCTTTTCTTTTCTTGGAACTTAGGCTTTGGGCCAAGGTTGTTAGTTTTCTTTTTTATGGTTTTTTTTTTTTGTTTCCATTTTTTTTCGGTTCTTGTTTCCCCCACCCCCAATTTCCTTTTTTCCCTTTCCCACCTTTTTCTTCTTTTTTTTTTTTCTTCTTGGTTATTCGGGGTTCCTATAGAATTTATGATCATGTCTCTCTCACACACTCAAAAATCTCTAATGATACCTAAATGTATGATAAACAAACTTTTCTATAGCTTTGGATTTAAGGCTTTCTGAAATTCAGTCCATCAATGATCTCCCAATCTGATCTACCTGCCTTACCTTCCTGGCATGTATTTCAGTTTTTTTCGTTTTGGTTTTTTTCCCTTGCCCGGCCCGGAGGCGGGGACTTGCGGGTTTTAAAACTTTTGGCCTTAATTTTCAGGTTTTGATATTTTCCCGGGTTTTGGGTTCGGCTTATTTTTTGATTTTTGTTTTTGATTTTTGAAAGTTTTGGGGGCTTGCCACTTTTTTTATTTTTTTTGTTCGTTTGTTTCTTTATTTATGATGTTTGCTATATCTTTTGTTTGTTTCCTTCATTCATTTTTTTTTCTTCTTGCTTGCATTTATTTCTACCTACTGCATGTTTATTAATAAACCATTCCTTCCTGTTTCTTTCCTTTACTTGTTTTTTTTGTGTACCTTTCTTTGGCTTGCTACTTCCTTTTTGTGGGTGGGTGTGCGTTTTTTGCGTTTTTTGAGTATATTTATTATTGTTCTTTTTGCTTGTTTTATTTGTTTTTTGAAGTTATGGTAGTTTTGTTAATGTTGTTGAATTTACTGGGTTTTTCGGGCCTTAGTGATTTTAGTGATTTTTAGTACACGCGGTCCACATTTGCTTTATTTATTTTGTGTACGGTGTTTATTGGTTTTATTTTTTTATTATAAGCCTCCACGGCTTTTTATCCTGCTTGTGCTAGGTGGGTTTTTGTTTGCCCTTTCGATGTTGTGAGTTGCTTACAAGATACTGAGTGGGCCCACTGTTGTCCTTCATGCAGTTCTGTGCCCTTGGCTCTTTGGTCCTCGTTTGTGCTTATCTTCTGTCAAATCTGGTTGGTGGAGACTGTTAAGTGTGTTTATCTGTTGCTGGTGTGGTGATTCTGTCGTGTATGTTTCTTCTTTACTGCGTTTCTGTTATGTTTCCTTCTGATTCTATATTTCTACGACTGATATGTCATTCGATCTCTTGTGCATGGTGGTGCGTCGTGCTGTTCCCGGTTCATTGGTTGGGGGTTTTGAGCCTTTTTTTCCTTTCTCTTTGTTCTGTGTAAGTGGGTTTTTTGTTCTGTTTGTTTGCTGTGCTGCTCTGTCAGTTGTCTGGGTTTTTGTGTTACCTTCCCTTCCCTTGTTCCGTGCTCATTTTGTGGGGTTTGTTCGCGCTCATCTTTCTTCTTTTGTTGGCAGGGATTGTTTTCCAGGCCTCTTTTCGTCTGGCTGCTCCCAGCCCGCTTGGAGGGTTTTTTGTGTTGCCATTGTTATCCCTGTTCCTGGCCTCTTTTGGGCTTTCCTTCTCTCTGTGGGTATCCTTAGTGCAGGCGCTTATTTGCTTCTTTTGGCTTCGCTCTGCGCATACTTGTTAATTAGTTTCTTAACTGGCCTTTTAGATGAGCTTTTGGTATCCCTATGGGACATGTTGTTGTCTATTGTGTTGTTTAACTTTGTTTATTGACTGAATTGTCGATAACATTGGTCATTGGCTATAACTGTCTAGATATTATAGTTAGTTTAGCATGGAAAGACAATTTAGATAGTAACAAAGGTATTTCACAAAAAAGCAAAACACAGTCATACCTGCTTCACCAAGAACTGCAAAAAAATAAAAAGTAAAGTTTTAACATCTCCATGGCTCTGGGTTGTTTGAAGGACAGCAGCGAATGCTTTAGCATGGACAGCGCCTAAGAGAAGAGCACTTTATTCACACAATGTCAAGTATATGAAATGCATTTGTAAGAGATAACATAAGATAGATAGTATCCATATCTGTTATATACACAGATATTAGCAATCTACAAGCCTCGTCTAGATGTCATAGTATTTTCTTTACTGTGCTCCTACATCCTTCCTTTAACAAAACAGAACACATAAAACAGAATTGTCAGAAATGAAACATATTCCCAAGAATCTGATAATAAAAGAAATCTGTTATTATCCAGTTGAAGAGCTTATAGCATAATAGATAATGTGAAATAGGAAGAAAAGGTTTAAAGGGGAAGGGGAAAGTGGGAGGAGTAGGGGAAAGGAAAGAAGGGAAAGGAAAAATATAAGCAAAGACAAAAATGGAAACAAAGTCTTTGTAAATAGGGAGGGGTGGGGCGGTTGAAGGAAGGACAGTGGAATAGGGAAAAATAAGAAACAAGATGTATCATATAAAGGTACAAATTCCCAATGATGAATGTCATCATATTATGTACCTAAAATGTACCAATAAACTTAATGGAAACAAAAAGATTAAGCCCCATAAATCATGCTATGTTATCCAATCTATTAAATCTTTTCAAAGATATATATTATTTCATATCCAATAGTATTATCACACAAATAATGGAACTAGGTTTATTAAAACCAAAAAAATAGTTTGGTTTCCAGTGTCAAACAGTACTGCATTTCATGTAGCTTTAAACTTCCCACTAAAATGTCTATGGAAGCTCAACCAAGAAAAAATTTCCAGTATCAATAATATTTAAGCCTTTGCATTTAGGCTTGAGAGTTTACAGATAGTATACTTTCTTTAAGGCCACTGGGCTAATGAAAAGTGAGAGAAGAAGAGAGCTAAAGGGATATCGCTCCATTGCTGTGAGGTGATTTTTTCAAGGTCACCAGAAATGACCTTTTCTACAACCTCTTGTGCCACATTCTTCATGTGCCATTTAGTCAGAGAAGGCAACAGTCAGAGAAAATCAAAGTAGTAAGAGGGGTGAGGAACTCATTGTGCTTCACTGTGACCTTAGAAGTATGGACTCCATAATTAAATTATAAGTGACATGGTTGGAATCCTGAAACTGCTTCCTGTAGTTTATGATGATTAATGACATCCATCATGGTCAATGTGCCAGTAAACTGGTAGAAGTAGAGAATGACCTCTCACTTAAGGAAAGCTACTAAAAATGAAGATAGGCTAATACTGATATTTTGGCCAAAAGCTTTCCAGCCTCAGATTTGAAAAGATATTTTGATTAATAGCATTTAGTTAGACAGAATTCACCAGAAGACATCTTATATAACCACTTGTTTGGCAAACCACCAGATTTTCATAGTTTTCTTGAAAAAGAAGCTGAAAAATTAAACAGAAATAAGTAACAAATACATAATTTAAGAATTCTTTTTAGTTCAAAGCACAAAGAAAAAAAATTAACACGGTTCCCCTAAATGAGATTCCAAGAGTCTATGCCTCTCAACACCAAATGCCTAAAGGCAATGAAAAATTGTTTGATAAGATAAATAAAAAGTGTATTCTAAGAGTTATATGCCCACACATAAAAGTAAGCATAAGAGAATATCACAGATAGATTCTCTCAATGATGCTCAGACAAAAAATTGAACCAACTCAATAACTTTTTTGAAAAAAAATAATTAAATTTATTAGAAGCTATGTTCTTCCCTACAGAGAGGTAAAAATTAAAATCTAAAACACTGGGAAGTTTTGGTCTAAAATTATGTATGCCTGGTCTATAGAACTAGCCAACTCATCTGAAGATTCTAAAAACAGTGTCACCTTATCATATAATAACTGATTTAACTGAGTACACTAATTAATACACAAAACAGCAAAGAATAAGTCTTGCTATGGTATAAATATAGTTTGGCTTCCTAAACTTATGCTTGAATGTATGCCCCATTGTGAGGTATTAAGGGGCAAAATTAGCCTGACTCTAGTGTATAGAGGCAGGGCCTTTGAGATGTGATTAGAATTAGGTAAATTTCACAGGGTAGAGAATCCAAGATTGAATCCTGGTGGTTTTATAATAAGAGGAAGAGAGACCAGACAGACATGTGAATACTTTCAGTCTCCTCCCATGTACTATTCTGGGCCTCCTCATGCTCATACACTAAGAAGGCTGTCACTAGATGCAGCCCTTGGACATTACAGTTGAAAGTCTGTGGTATGGTGTAAAAAGGTACAGGAAATGGACTCATACATATCCTTTCTTTTTAAAAAAAATGTTTATTCCTTTCCCTTCTTTCCTTTCCCCGACCCCTCCCACTTAACTTTCCCCTTTGGACCTTCATACATATCCTTTCAACAACATATCTTCATAAAAATGAAAATGAAATTATTTAATTATAAATTTTAAATCTCTTGTTGTGGAGTTGGACTCAAAATATTTATCTGAACACAAACATTAGAACCATTTTCTGAAGTCCAGTTATACATAACTTCATCTAGGTTGAAAAATAAAAGCACAGACATGCCTTAGGGAAAAATGACTAAAATAAGATGATAATATGATTGTCTTTGGGTACTAGAGGTAGATGTGTTGTGTTCGTTTCTTTTCTTCTTTCAACTTTCTGTATTTATTGAGTAGTATTTAATGAATTAGATAAATTATTACAAAAAAACAAACTTTTACTACAGAATCATAAAAATGTACCACTTTCCTTCTAAATGGAAGAAACAGGAATCTAACTCAGATCTTTTTATAGCCACACTCACCACCCTTATCTACAGCAAGACCATGTCTATCACACAAGAAAACAACAACCTGGTGATTTCCAAAGCTCATCCAGCTAAAACTTTGTTAGATACAGCAAAGAAACAAAAGTAACCATTATTCTCCTCTACTTCCCATTGTCCTTTCTAGAAGACACTAAAAAGTATCAAAAGACCTATAAAATTGAAAAGTTATTGGTACAGATTTCTGAGGGGAAAACAAACCAACAAACAAACAATCAAAAACCCAGCAGACCCACCTGCAGCCAGACCAGTGGCCAAGGTCTGCTTCAGGTGGCACCCAGGATGATACCTTTGCCTGGCCATCCTCTAGGTCATCTGCCTTGGAAGCCAGCAGCATGAGTCGCAGAATCAGGGTTATCTTGAGAGGGAACTGTCCTTTGAGCTCAGGAACTTTGGATTTTATCAGTTTTCCTACTTTGGGCAGAGGAATATCAAAGAAATATACATCTCCCAGCAGGTCTTGCCCCCGTCTTCCAGCACGACCAGACATCTGAGACAGAATAGACTCACAATGTGAAATTCCTCTAAGTACTTTTCCTATGATTGTGTAAGAACTGAGCCTTGTCTGCCGTTTTCAAGCAAGTAAATTGTGCATAGGTCCAAAGGTTACTTAACTGACACCCATCTAAACCTTAGGAGTTTTACCATGACTGAGTCAAGAGTTGAAAGATGAGACATTTATCATTCATATGTACTTATTTCATATCACTAATTCTACCAGTTATTTGTATAATGATATGTGGAACAAAAAACATAACATCAAAAGATTAGAATCTGATTTTAACTTCACTTACAGATGAACTCTGTTGTACCAATTTTTTCTCCCTCCCCAGGTCCTCTCTCTCTAATTCCTTTCTCTTCTGCCCTTTCTCACATAAATGTGTTGAGCTATGAATCACAAATAAATACTGTGCAAAAATCATAGAAATACATGAGAAAGATGAAATTAAGAAATGGTGCTTATAAACAAGTTAAGAATAAATTCTTGACAGAGGTTCTATGAATTCTCATTAAGTACATGGAAAGAGCTAGGTTGTCTTTCCTTTGCTATCATACAGACCTCCCAATAACATATGAGATATATAAAATTGCTGTGTCCATAATGTGGAAACTAGGGCATGGAGAAGACTGCATAAGGAACTTCCCCATAGTTAACCAACTCAAAAGTGAAAGATCTGGGAGTCATACTCTGCAAATTCAATTCCCAAGTCTGTCACCCCAAATATCCTAACACCTCGGATAATGAACCCTAAGTGTGAGACCCCTAAAGATGAGATGCCCAGAAAGTTCATATAGAATATAACAGCAGGAATAGAAATGAAAAGACAGGGGCTGGTAAGTTTGTAGAAAAATATAAGAATGTTCAGTTGAGCGAGAACACTGTCTGTAAGAGAATATGAAGTGTTTCAAGAAGAAAACAGGGAGGTCTTTGACAAAAAATATAAATGTTTGGTGACACAGCTAAATTTGATCCTGCCAACAGAAATGTTAACCAAATGTCCATGAGCAGAGGAAGTATTAGAAGACACTATGCCAGTGGGGCAAACCTATGGCACACATATTATTGTCTTTTTCTTTTCAGACCAAAGATGTTAATGTAGAATTGTTTTTTCTACACTAAAACTTCAGTATTCAGGTTTAATTGCAGTGTGGGCATTTTGTGATAAATGAGTTTTGGGTTGAAGTTTGGCACTCAATCTCTAAGAGGTTTGCCATCAATGAATGCACTGTGTTGTCTTTGAGACATAGAATAAGCAGAATTTAAAATCAAGGAAATTGTTCCATTTGGCCAACACTGTATCATGAAAGACAGTAGATGCAGAGATTTAAGGCAAAAACTCAATATCACTAAGGAGAGCAATTAACCAGGCTTGATAACAGATTGTGTATCGCAAGCAAAGAAGAAAAAACCATTAAACCAGTGTGTAAAATCCTGTGCATTGTAAAGGAACAGGTAATTATTTATCATCTAGGATATGCATCTTTCTTATAAATTGCTTCCTTTAATTCTTGTAAATGTCATGAGATTACAATTGTCACCCATATTCTGGAGATAGATCAGGAGGATCAGGAAGTTTAGATATGTCATGAAAGGTCACACACCTGATCAGCAGTAGTCACCGAATTCCAAACTCCTATACTTTCCACTATACTACCCTAAAGATGGCACGCAGGCAGGGATGAATGCCAACTGTGCCATTTTGTGAATTGCAGCGTGTTTGAAAAATGATGGTTTACATTTTTTTTTACTATTTTATGACCACATTTTAGTGATTTATTAAGCAAGCATATACATATTGCAATACCTGTCTGTAATTTAAAGCATCCAGATAGACTGAGTTTTGGGCAAAAACAACAGATCTACAAGGCATGTTGATTCCTAAAGCAAGTGTTCCGGTAGCTGTCACCACCTACAAAGAGAATAAAAAAATACTGCATGCAAGCCTTTTAATAGAATGCAATTATTTCCTTCCACAAAATTACTGAAACCTCTTTGAACTTTAATTAAATACAGTGTGAAAATTATCCCTATTAGAAACATTATTATTTTTTCTATTTCACAAACACACCATGCACATTTTCAGGTCGAGGCTGTAACAATGTTACTGTGTGTGCAGAATACATTTTGCCAAATACTAATTTGTTTGGCTCTGTCAGTTGTTTGGTCAAATGTCACAGAGAAACTTCTGAGTAACCGTATAGTAATCATCCCCTCCCATCATTATTTACTACTAGGTTCTACTTTATTCATTTTTGCAGGACAAATAACCTCAGTAATCCTATTTGTTTGTTTACTTGTCTTAAACTGGACTCCAAAAAGGGTACCTGGCACCCTACATGTGCCAATATTTTTAAATAAATTACTAGAAAGAAAATTTATCTAATAATCCTGTTATAAACCTATTATGGTCAATTATTTACTTTCTCTTCTAAAATTAATTGAGATATCCATAAAAATAACATATCTTGGTAATAAGAACAAAATAGGATCCCCTATCTTGAATAGCTACAATAACTGACCATAAAGAGTATAGGGAAAACTCTAAAGCCTACCTACATGGCCCAACTTTTTGCTCATTTTTTATCTATTCTTAGGTATTTCTTATTTGTTCTTTCTCTCTTTTTATATTGACTGGCATCTATGCTCTGCTTAGTGTTAATGTTTAAGTATATGGAGTAATTTTAATAATTCTGTAATAGGTCATGCATCTGAAAATTTTAAAAAATATTTTCTAAGTTCTTTAATAAAAACAAGAATAGAAAAAATAAGAAATTTAATTTAGAAAATAATTTTTTAAATGTGCTCTTTAAAACAAAGAACTAGTTCCATAGACCTTCTCTTGAGGGATCTACTAAATTATTCACTAAACTATCAGTGATTGAACAATTACAAATAAGTAGACACTATTTTAAAAGTAGGATATGCTGATCAAAATAGGCATACCTACTTTCCTTCAATTCATAGTCACGTAGAAATTTTGGCAATGAATTTTTAAAAATAATATTTCTTTAGTTAAATAAAAACTCAGCAAATTCATTGAAAATATATTTTGCTTTTCCAGATAACAAATTCCACTTTAATTATGCTGTCAGATTTTCTGCAACATGTAGTTTATTATGAAAAAGATTATGCTACGTAGCATAGAAGAATTCATGTATCTCTGTCTGTCTCATTCTCTTTCTTTGACCATCTCCTGAATGCAGCATATGTCAGACAAAATTTAATATAGATAACTTGTAAAAGTCAATGTCTATTCTTAAATATCACTCAGTATTCAAATTCACTAGCAAATTATCTAAACCTCTTTATGAATTACTCTGGATCAGCCTCTTGTTCCCTCATGGTACACACAAAAAAATATAGTAAGGGTTTGGTTTGAAAGTTATGTAAGTTAATCTGCCTGTCTTTCACTGTGAGCTACAGGAAAGAGAACATTTAGAAGTGACACCCTATGTTGGGCTTTGTGGTACACACCTGTAATTCCAGCACTATGGGAGGCTGAGGCCGGAGGATTCCAAGTTGGAGCTCAGCCAGGGCAACTTAGTAGTTTAGTGAGAACTTGTCTCAGCATTTTAAAAGGATGGGGATATAACTCAGTACAAAGGCCTTAGGTTTAATTTCTTGTGCCACACATACACAAAAAGTAACACATCTAAAAATTCTGCTAAAGTAAGCAGCAGAGTCTCAGAAACCATATTCTTGCC
This sequence comes from Heterocephalus glaber, assembly GCF_000247695.1. The sequence continues at coordinate 1,442,131 of NW_004624932.1, read as the reverse complement.
TTCATTTCAGGTATTATATTAGAAAAGTATCTGATCACAACTCTAGTACAGCTGTCCTCCAAACACATGTAGCCAAAATCATATAAATAGCACACAAAATTTTCTAAATATTATAAATGAAACAAAAGGGGTTGTGCCAAGACCAGCCTGGGTGTATTTCACAATAGAAATATTCGGAAAAACATCTGTTAACAAAATTGTTTTTATTTTCATGAAAATAGATAAACTGAATGATAAATTTTAAACCTCTACCCCCAAATAAATAAGGTGGGGAGATCTGGGCACATGGGTTGTAACAAAAAAAGAAACAAAACATACTTTCAAGGGGAAAAAGATGATTATATTTTTATTTTTCAGGAAAATTCAACTTCATGCAGTCACATTTCATATTTTTAGAAAATGAAAAAGTCTATCTACCCTAATGAATCCTTTTCAAAAGAGAATTTCAACTAGCTGTTTTTCTTTGGCACTCATGGAGCTGTGATGATATCCAATACCAGTCTTTGCCAAAGTTTTCAGTTCTGCACCTTTTCTTTCAAATTTTACATGATCAAACACTCTCTTCAATAACTGAACAAAGCAAGAAATTTGGTAATTTCTTATCTAACTTTTTTAAATGAATCAAAACTGCTTAGATGTAAATTATTATGCAGAAGGTACCAATTTCTTGTGATGAGTGTGATCATTATATCTAAATTATACCAATAAAATTAATTTAAAAATAAATAAAAATTAAAACAATAATTTGACTAAGTGAGGCAATGATTAGAAATCTACTTTACATGACTAAAAAACCACATTTTGGGGGCAACAACAGGAAGTTCAATACAAATTTCTCAATTCTTTGAACAGACTGTCTCAAAGGGACTCACACCCACTTTGGGGGTAAAAAGTTCTGACAGAGCAGTAGAAACACCCCGGAAAGAATGCGTTCAGGACTCATGCTTGCCTGAAGGCGAGTGGGTCAGTACAGGAGCCTTCGCAGGTTTCCCCAGAGATTCAGACTTCTGTGAGACAGACTTGTTCCCCTCACTACAAGGTCAAGGAAAGCTTACTTCCCACAGGAGATTGGTCACAAATGGCCTTAAAATGCCCTGTCCTGTGGAGGAAGTCCAGTTGTGTCTAGACTAATTTGTAGGAAAGTACAAAAAGTACAAACTCTGCTTGTGAGAGTTAAGAAAAAAATGGATAAAAGTCCAAAGGCAACAGGCTAAATTCCTGTTTGGTTTTTTTTAAAACCATGAAGTCATTTGCCCAGTGGGATATAAAGTTCCATTCAAATGGTGAAAAAAATGCATGAGTATGAAAAAGGAAGAGTTTACAAAGAAATGAAATAACATGTGCATGTGATTGTAGAACAGGTAAAAGAAATACAAGGTTCATCTTTAAAACAGTGATTATTTTCGAGTGATAACATTGCTTTTTATGTTGTTTTTCAAATTTCTCTATTTTAAGCATGAATAATTTGCAGAACAAAATAGTTTCAAAGATGAATGGCAAACATGATTAGAAATTCCAGTATCTCATTGGTGGACTGTATTATAATAAGTCTCTGTAATATAAAAAGTCTCTGTAAAAGACTGTAATATAAAAAGTCTCTGATTTTGAGAAATTCTGCAAATATTTCTTAAAGTATTTTAGACCACATGGACCTAAATTTTCAAATGAGACATGTGACACTGAATCTAGAATTCAGGGTAAGAAAAATGTATAATGGAAAGGACAGACACTCACAAGGGTGAATATTCTTTAAAATATATATCGAGGAGCCCTCAAGGGTTATGTGTAACCAGGAGGTCCCATATGGAGTCCTACATAGGATTTCTCTGCTTCTAGGGATTGCATCCTGTCTTTGCATTAATCACTGTCTACAATGAAGCAGCTATGGCTGATTAATGATGTATCCTCCCGGAGAACTGTGCCCCTCTGAGCACTGACCTCATCATCCATCACTTTTTGATCAGTGTATGTGCAGTCCTGAGGAATTTCCAGGTTCTTCTCCAGACTTTTCAGTAGACAATTATGCTCAGCTATATATATTAGGCTTTGGTTCAATATTTTCATGCTTATCTGGCTTTTTTCATCTCTGTTTGGGTAAGTAACATTTTAAGAAATGAATCTACATATTCCACCACCATAGGAATCCCAGGACTCCTAAATCACTCTTATTAGTCAGATGTTCACAACTGTACACATCTGAGCTCTCATGACTCTGCATCTCCTGTTTGAACACACAGACCTTTGGCCTCTGGAGCTTAGATGTTTCCCGATAAAATGCTACCACGTACTGGGTTTTTTTTTTCTGTGACATTTCTTTTACCCCTTTCACTATACTCTCAACAATCAAAGTTTTCCCCAGAGGAACTATTTTCCCCTTGTTAACATGATGCTCATAATCAGCCTCCGTAACACTTGGCTTAGACAGAAAGGCAGCTGTTCAAGCTCTTCTTACTTCTTGAAGTGGGTGCAACAGATGCTCTGAGTTTGATTGTTAAGGGCTCTCAGATGCAGCAGTCTCAGCTTACTCTTAAATCTTCCCACAGCGCTATCCAATACCCCTCAATGTAACATCAGTAATCACTAATTCTTTGACTTTTTAGCTTATCTCTTAAGTGTGCACAAAAGACAATCTAAATGTGAATAGATGAACATGCTTATATTCATAATTTGGTGTTCTCACCTCCAACTAACATTATCCTAAAATCAAAGAGAATTGCCAAAACTAACAAGAGCCCCATGGACCTGTCCAGGAAATTACTACCTCTCCTGGAGGTGAGGAAAGTGGCTCACAGCCAACGACTGATTGATATAGGCCAGACAAATCAGCCCGCTTCTCTCAGGTATGACAGTTCAGGGCCACAGCAGATCCCCCAGGAGGCCGACTCTGACAATATTCTGGCAGAACCGCATCCTTGCTTATCTTACTCACTGTCCAATTCATGCTCCCCTCACTTTCTTAGCTCCTCAAAAACACACTCCTTTCAGAATTTACAGAAATATCGCATGTCAGCCTGTGCTACTAGGGGATTTGATCTAATACACCCCTCCACAATCCTGATTAGTCTCCAGGGTCATCAGTCTGAATTACTCAGTAGCCTTCGATGTAACAGCCTTTTATCAATGCTCAACACTTACTCTTTTTGATATTTTAGTTTATCTCCTAACTGTGCACAGAAGTCAAGTCTAATTCTGAGAAGAGGAGCTCACTTGTATTTGTTATAAATGTTCTCACTTCCAATTAGCATGGCCCTTCACTCAAGAAGAATCCATGAATATGTTGCAAATAATGGGGTAAAGTGCTTATGGAGACCCATATACTGTTAATAGGTTTTTAATCAAGGTAACAGATGGTGAAATAAAATACTGTACATTCTATCTTCCTAGTTTGACAACTATAGCACCATTAATATCTGGATTTTAAAAGGGAAAGTGAGATTCTGAGGGGCTTTTTTTGAAATGCATGTTTATGTAGGGGTCATAGTGTGACTTTCTAATGCACAAGTTCAAAGGCAGAGCCCCTCTTCTCCGCAGAATGAATAAACATAGGGCATCTAAAACTGTAATTTTACAGTTTAAATTGCTGATCGCCTAACCAACTTGAAATATGGCTCCAAAAGTCCTGAAGTTGTGTAAAGAGAATTAGTTACTAAGAAATTTTACACCTCTTATACTGTTTCTATCTTGGCTTGTCACCTCTCCTAAGGAGGAAACAACAAATCAAGCAGATAGAATATGTGTTTAAGGAGATAGGAAAGTATAAAAAGAATATTGAATACAAACAATTTACAAACTTTAAATCTTTGCAAGAATATCTGTAAACTGCACTGAAGAATGATGATATTCGAGGCCCTGAAGTGCAAAAAGAAGACCTTTGAAATCATTCAGTGAAGGAAGATGAACCTTTAACCAGGCAGCAAGGAAAGATGAGGAGGCTCCAGGGAGAGAATTACACATAGAAAGTAAGGAAGAGATATCAAAATAGCCAAGTCCCACAAGAAATAAAATTGGTATTTCAATCCAGTCCCAAGGTCATTCCATGGAGCATGCTGTGATGCTGTGAAGTGACCCAAGACAACATATAAGCCTTTTGAGGGCTGACTGAGAGCAAGAGTTCACACATGGGTCACACATACTGTATTCGGGATGATTATGTGAAGTTATACAATCTACCTAGACTAACAGACTCTGAACCTGCCTCTCATTTTAAATGAGACCTATTTATGCCATTACAGATTATGATCAGTTATGTTTATCCATTCTTGAGATGGTTCAGGTGGATTGTTAACTTTTTGGCTTGGGGTTTGGCCTCAGGATTAGTAAAGCACACTTCTAAGTGTATAGGTGTGGCACTGATGTATGACTTGGGTGCCATTTCTGATATTTTGTCCCTTCCACTCTGGTATTGTTCCCCTATCCTCCTTCCCTGCTGCCTTGAACTAAGCAGTTTTACTTGGCCACATTTTTAAACCATGATGTTCTTGCTTTGAAAATGAACTGAATCCCGTGAAACTATAAGCTGCATGAAACCTCGCCTCCTTTTAGCTGTAGGTATCAGTATTGTCTTTCAGCAAGAGAAAAGCTGATTAATATAATCTCCCTTCCAAATTTGCAATTAACTGCAAACAATATCTAGAACTTCCTGTAGAACACATCTGGTGTATATTTACTACTAGGGCAGTGAGGTTTATTAAGTCTTTGCTGGTGCATTTGTTTGGTGAAATACTTACAATATCTTTTGTTTCTTAATGAATTTGTTAACTTTTTGAAGTTTGCCAGCCAACTTCTGAGCTTCTTCATCAGCTTTGGGAGGCCTTTTCTTCTTTTGCTTCTCCTTTAAGAAAATGTGTACATGCCTAGCACATTTTTCTACATAATTTACATTGAATCTGGAAATAAATGAAAAGAATGTTTGCCTGGAAAAGAATGTCATAAATAAATTTCAACTCCTATTTCTATATATGGCTACTATTCTGGTAAACCTGTTGTGTTTCTTAAAGTCCATCTTTATGTTTATTCTGAAATACACATTCAATGTTATGGATGTACAGACACCTTATTCTCTATGTACCTGAGAAATAAGGTTTGGTCATTCCTGTCATTACCCCTCAGACATTGCAGTAACAGCTCATGTGAATTCTTTTCATAAGAGTAGTCAGACATTCATTCTACAGACAAGAGAACAGTGGATTTTCTCCATTTATATACAGAAGAAATAGCTATCTCACTCTTATGCTAACCTTTCCTGAAAAAGAAGAGAAACAATTTTTAATAAATGAAAAATCTTTTTCTTTTGGCAGTATGGAAAGGATTACAGATTCTCAATCCTAATCTTTATAAAAGAATATGTCTTTCTAGAAGCTAGATAAATCCAAACTGCTATGGTCTTCATGAACCAGAAATGCATCCAAGATCTACACGTTATTCCTTTTAAAATGTAAGTACCAAGCAGTGTGGATCAGAGTGGTGCGGCTGCAGGCGGGTCCCAGCCAGGGCTCTGCCCAGACTCCAGAGGCTCAGGCACATAGCACAAGCCAAAGATCCATCCAGAAAAGAGCTGAACAGGCCACAAGCTTCAGCCAGAGGCCTGCCCCATAGCATCCATATGTGCACACAGATAGCAGGGAGCAGCAGTATGGACCCGAGCAGCACAGCTGCAGGGAGGTCCCAGCCAGGGCTTCACCCTGATCTGAGAAAATTAGGTACACAGGCCCAAGCCAAGGGCCCACCTGGAAAAGAACTGCACAGGTACACAAGCAACAGCCAGAGGTTCACCGCGATACCACTGGTGAATGTGTGAGACACTAGCCAGAAGCTTGCTCACACAACAGGAACTGGGGTGCACAGCCCCCAGCCAAAGGTCCTCCCAAACAATAGGTACATAGGGCCCTAGCCAGAGGCACACTGAGATAACATACCAAGTGTACATGGGGCCCAGCCAGAAGCCCATCCAGACAACAGGTCAGCTCAGGGATTCAGAAGGCCACCATTCTGAACCCAGGAATTGGTGTACTGGTGAACAGCAGAGAAAAGGCCACTCAGTGGCTTACTGAGAATTGAAGACCACTGGGTGAGCAAAAAGTTGCCTCAACAAAGGCACAGCAGGCTGCATCTGTTGAAATGAGAAGACACATAAACAAGTCTCAAAACCAGACTTCAGGATCACCTAAGGCAACCCCAAAGGGAAATGAGATGGAACAATCTGATACTCAACCACCTGGACTCCCTGAACTGGCAATGAAAGAGGAAGTGGAAAAAAATGAAATCAGAAATAATTTTTCAGATAAGAGTAGAGATTGTGCCCATAGTGCAAGGCATGATTAATATATCTAGAGAGGACACAGATAAAAAAAGAGAGGAGCTGAGGAACATGATGGAATCCCAACATAGGAAACAAATGGAATCCAAAAAACAGATACAAACAGATTTCCAAGAGATTAAAAACTCCATTGAAAGTTTATGCAGAAGAATGAGCCAATGTGAGGACAGAATTTCAGATACAGAAGATAAGATTGCAATTAGTGACCAGGAAAAGAAAAATTGCTTTAAAATAGTAAGAGACCATGAGAAATCAGTCTAGTAGGTGCTAGATAATGCAAAGAAGAGTAACATAAGATTGATCAAAGTCCATGAAGAAACAGGAGAGAGTGCAGATGACATAAAAAAACTGTTCACAGAAGAGATGACAGAAAACTTCCCAAGGAGGGGAAAAGAACTTGACATACAGATAAGTGAGGCATATAGGACTCCAACTAGCCATGATTAAAAAATCTACACATAGGCATATAATAGTTAAGATTCCAGAAACCTAACAGAAGAACAAAATTCTACAAGCAGTAAGAAAAAAGAAACAAAACACATACAAAGGAAATCCCATCAGGATCACAGGAGACTTCTCAGCACAAACCCTTCAGGCAAGAAGAGCTTGTAGTGACATATTTCAAGACTTAAATGAAAACAACCTCCAACCCAGATTGATGTATCCTGAAAAACTGTCTTTCAAATTGATGGAGAAATAAGATACTTTGATGACAAAGAACACCTTAGGAACTTCATGAATACCAAACCAGCATTCCAAAAAATTTTGGACAATATCCTAGGAAAAGACAATAAGGATCACAACTCCAGGAAGCCCAGCAGACTGAATCCACCAGGCACAACAAGAAATTAAAGTAAAGGGGGAGAATCAAACAAAAAGAAAATGTCATGACAATGATAAGTTAATATGTATCAGCTATAACCATCAATGTTAATGGTCTCCATTCACCAATCAAAATAAATAGTCTGGGAGAGTAGGTCAAGAAGCAAGATCCAACAATATGCTGCATACAAGAAACACACTTAATTCAAAAGGAAACTCATCGTCTGAAAGTTAAAGGGGGTAAAACAATACTCCATGCGACAGGAACCAGAAAAAAAGCAGGAGTAGCTATCCTCTTTGCAGATCAAGTAGGTTTCAAACTAACACTGATTAAGTGAGATGAAGAAGGACACTACATCCTTGTAAAGGGAACAATCCCAGAGCAAGAGATGACAATCACAAATATATATGCATCAAACACTAGTGTGCCCAACTATATAAAACAATATTAATGGACATGAAAAATCAAATACACACCAATACAATAGTAGTGGGGGACCTCAATATCCCACTGTCACAAATCAATAGATCAACTAGACAAAAATAAAAAATGAAATACTAAAACTCCATCAAACTCTTGAACAAAAGGATATATAACAGGTGTTTTCAGAGTGTTCCTCCCCACAAAAATGAGAATACACATTCTGTTTGGCTACACATGAGTTATTCTCCAAAATACACCTCATAGAGGTTGGGGATTTAGCTCAGTGGTGCAAATGAACTAAAGTTGTCCCTTGTGTATTATCAGACCATAGTACAATGAAATTGGATATTGTTAGCAAAAGAAAACACAAGAATATCATAAACTCATGGAAATTGAACAACACACTTCTGAATAACCAATGGGTCACAGAGGAAATTAAAGAACAAATCACACAGTTCCTTCAATTAAATGATAATGATAGTACAACATATCAGAATCTATGGGACAGTATGAAAGCAGTCTTATGAGGGAAATTCATAGCAGTGAATGCTCATATTAGGAAAAACTGGGTGAGCTCAATTAAGCAACCTGATGCTGAACCTCAGGCTTCCAGAAAAAGATGAGCAGGACAAACCCAAAGCTCATACAAGGGAGGAAATTATAAAGATCAGAGCAGAAATCAATGCAATGGAGACTAAGAGAACAACACAAAAGAATCAATGAAGCAAAGCATTGGTTCTTTGAAAGAATAAACAAAAGTGACAAACCCTTAGCCAACTTTATCAAAAAAGGAAAGAAAAGGCCCAAATCCATGCAATTAGGAAGGAAAAGCATAAAATTACAATGGACTCAGCAGAAATCCAGAGGATCATCAATACCTACTTTGAGAACTTATGAACCAATAAGATGGAAAATGCAGAAGAAATGGACAGATTCCTAGATACATGTGGATTACCAAGTAGAACGAAGAAGACCTAAAATTCTAAACAACCGAATATCAAGCAATGAAATTGAAAATGTAATTAAAAACTTACAAACTAAGAAAAGCCTGGGTCCTGATGGCTTCACTGCTGAATTCTACAAGACATTTAGAGAGGAACTGCTGCCACTACTGTTTAAACTCTTCAATGAAATTGAAAGAGAAGCAATACTCCCAAATTCATTCCTGAAAGCAAGCATCACCTTGATCCCCAATCAGGGAAAGACCCAACCAAAAATGAGAACTGCAGGCCAATCTCACTAATGAACATAGATGGAAAAATCCTTAATAAGATACTGGCAAGTAGAAAAATAGAAGATCACCAAGAAGATCATACACCTTGATCAAATGGGATTCGTCCCAGGGATGCAGAGATGGTTCAACATAAGCAAATCAATAAATGTAATACACTATATTAATAGAGCCTAGAACCTAAACCATATGATCATCTCAATAGATGCAGAAAAAGCATTTGACAAAATCCAACACCCATTTATGATAAAAACCCCACACAAAATTGGAATAGATGGTCTCTACCTCAATCTGATAAAAGCCATCTATGAAAAACCAACAGCTAATATCATACTAAATGGTCAAAAACTGAAATTCTTCACACTAAAATCAGGAAGAAGACAAGGATGTCCACTATCTCCACTCCTGTTCAATATAGTTTTGGAAACATTAGCCATAGCAATTAGACAAGAGAAAGAAATAAAAGGAATAAATTTAGGAAATTAAATCAAATTATCATTATTTGCAGATGACATGATACTCTATATAGAAGACCCCAAGAACTCCACCAAAAGTCTTCTAGACTAAATAACCAAATTCAGTAGAGTAGCTGGATACAAGGTCAGCACACAAAAATCAATAGCTTTCCTGTACAAGAACAAACAGACTCAATGAAAGAGAAATAGGGTAAAAATTCCTTTCATAATAGCATCCAAAAAACTGAAATACCTAGGAATCAACCCAACAGAAGAAATCAAAGACCTCTTCTATGAAAACTATAGCACTCTGAAAAAAGACGTGGAAGATGATATCAGAAAATGCAAAGACATCCTTTGCTCCTGGGTAGGAAGAATCAACAGAGTGAAAATGGCCATAGTTCCAAAACTGCTATATAGATTCAATGGAGTTCCCATTGAAATTCTAACAGCATACTTCACAGAGCTTGAAAAAACAATCTAAAAATTCATTTGGAACAAGAAGAGACCTAGAATAGCAAAAGCAATTCTAGGCAACAAAGACAAGGTATGGGGTATCATAATTCCCAACTTTAAACTACTACAAAGCTACTGTGTTAAAAACTGCATGGTAATGGCAAAGAAACAGACTGGAGGATCAGTGGAACTGATTAGAAGATGCAGAAACAACTTCAGACTCACTCCGCCACCTCATATTTGACAAAGGAGCCAAACACCCTCACTGGAGGAAAGATAGTCTCTTTAATAAATGGTACTGGAAAAATTTGGTTTCAAATTGCCAAAGATTAAAACTAGACCTGTGTCTCTCACCATGCACTAAACTAAAATCAAAATGGATGAAAGATCTAAACATTAAAACAGAAACACTGAACTGGGTGGAAGAGAGGTTAGGTAGAACTCTTGAAGGCCTTGGTGTAGGAAAAGGTTTTATGAACAAAATCTCAGTTTCCGGAGAAGTAGCACAAAAAATCAACAAGTGGGATCTCTTCTTATTAGAAAGTTTCTGCACAGCAAGAGAAACCACCAACAATGTGAAGAGACAACCCACAATGTGGGAACATATATTCACCTGCTGTTCCTCTGACAAAGGTCTACTACCTAGAATCTATAAAGAACTTAAAAAAATCAGACCTCCCAAACTTAAAGACCAAAACAAAAACTGGGCATCTGAAATTAACAGACATTTATCACACAAAGAAGTGGAAATAGTAAATAAACATATGAAAAAGTGCTCAACATCACTGGTCATTCAAGAGATGCAAGTGAAAGCAACATTGAGATTCTACCTCACCCCAGAAAGAATGGCTGCTATCATGAAATCAACCAATAACAAATGCCGGCGGGGCTGTGAGGAAAGAGGAACACTCCTTCACTGCTGGTGGGAGTGTAGACTGGTGCAACCACTGTGGAAATCAGTATGGAGATACCTCAAAGAACTAGGATTGGAATTTTCATTTGACCCAGCGATCTCCTGCTGGGGATCTTCCCCAAAGAATTATAAGGATCATACCATAATGATATATGTGTAACTGTGTTCACAGCAGCACAATTTGTAATAACTAAAACTTGGAAGCAGCCCAGTTGCCCAACTGGAGAGTAGATAAAGAAAATGTGTGTGTGTGTTTTTTTTTTAAATAAAACAGAGTACTACTCAGCCATTAAAAAAATGAGAAATTAGAGACATTTATAGCTAAATGTATGCCCATTGAGACCAGACTCTTAAGTGAAATAAATAGGACACACATGTGTAAATACTGAATAGTTTCTGTACTGTGAGAAACTGAAAGTGTAAATAAGGTCTAGAAGGTATAATAGATAACGCAAAATAGGAAGAAAAGGGGCAAAGTGGCAGGGGAAGTGGATGGGTAGGGGAAAGGAAAGAAGGGAATGGAATTAATATGAGGAAATGAAAAAATGGAAACAAAGTCTTTGTAAATAGGGAGGGATGGAGGGATTAAAGAGAGGGCAGGGGAATGGGGAAAAATAAGAACCAAGATGGATTATGTAAAGGTGCAAATTTCCAAAGATGAATGTCATTATATTGTATACCTAAAATGTACCAATAAAATTAATTTAAAAATAAATTAAATGTAAATACATAGGAATATAGTGGTCAATGTTTCTTGACACCTTGATACTTAACATATGTGCCTAGTCCAGGTTGTAACTATTAGGACCTCTCAGATCTGAACATTTATTTAAACAAAGGGCTACAAATCAGATTCTCCCAATCTATGTTGTGTAAAGTATTTTGGGAAGAAGTAAAGCAAGCATTCCTTATATTTATCTCATATCCATATCACTTTGTCAGGAATCTAGGGCTTTTTTACAGAGGCCCTGAAAAAATTCATGGCAGGGTTTTCTTTTTTCTGTTTTACAATATAACTTGTTGGCAAAATCTTCAAAGGCTTTTTAAGAGCTTTCTATTAAAAGAAAATGTGGTTGGCTAGTGAAACGTAAATAAATTGTCATACTGTTGAAGTAAGAATCAAGAAAGTGATAGTGTTGCTATGTAGCAAAATATTTCATATGATAGACAACAAAGCATAGCAATAAGCATTTATATTATACTCTTGTCATGTGCTATGCTAGGTGGCTTAAATATGTTCACTCATTTGACACAGATAAAAACCCCCTGAGGAACATGCTATTATTATCCCTATATAGCAAATGAAAATAACAAAGAGACATAAAGAGCTTAAGTGACTTCTCAAAAACTGCACAGGTGCTGTGTGATAGAGTCTGGCATCCTAATCCATGTTTTTAAGTGTAACAAGCAATTGCTTCTCTTTTTACATTAATGCAAGTAACTGGGGTCTAAGTACATTTTATGTAGTTAAACTGGGTTGTTCTCATGATAGTGGATCATTTTAATAAATCTAGCACACTTGGAAATAATTTTAACTCAATTTCTCTAATAACCCATATAGAATGAATGTGATCTAGAGATCGGACTTGAGACTAACTCAAACTATGTAAGTCCCAAAATTTTGATAGTTTATTTTATAGAGAACCCAAGAGTCTATAAAAATATACCAAGGTAGAATTAAATTTTTGATAACTTCATGAATATTTTTCTTCTTGAATATTTTAAGTATATACTAGAGTTCAGAGCATGCCACCCACACTTTACCTTCCTGGTATATTAAATATTTTCAGTTAAAAGTGCTTTTCAAAAAACAGCAGGTACAAGATGTTTTTTTCCCTAGAAGTGGGAGATTAGAAGCCCTTGTGAAAGATGTTCTCCTTTTACTAGAAGAAGAAAAACATTCTTTGTATCAAGGTTGACAAGTGTGGCCAAGGAAAACTACACACACCTTGTTAAACTGAAATTTATCATCTGAATTATAATCTCAAAAAAATTAACCACCCTAGCCCTGGTTCATTTGCTATGTCACATTTTCCCAAATTATGACTGTCCAACTGAAAATTAAGTGTTCAACTATGTTTGCTTGGGTTTTCATTTCCTTATGAAAACCCCTGTGCAACATTCAATTTATTTTAATTTGCATGCTTTTCTTTTGTTGCCCTTCCTAGCATAAGTTCAATTCTCAGACCCAATAGAAAAATGCTGAAGGACTATAGGTAAAATTTCACTTCTCGTATATATGTATAAGCATACAAATAATGAACGATTAATTTCTAATTTCTTTCTTTAATTAGACTTTTGGAAATATCCCAGAGGTACAGAATGACTCTTTTTCTAACATCCTAGCCATTCCTGAACGTGAAGTGGATGAGTTACATGAATATTTCATGGTCCAGAAGTGTATTTTCCTTTTCTCAATAATAAACATAAAAGGAACAATATTATAACCATCCCCAAATTTCAAAATATAATTTTTCATTCGATTATCATCATTATTTTAAATATATATCATCCATGAGAATTCATGGATGTCTATTTACATGTGAACATGTACCATTAAACTTCACCACATGAGCAAGATTCTGTGGCTTTATGTGAAGATTCATGGCTTAAGGATAATTTAGAATTATGTAAAGTATATAAGAGTATTCCCTTCTGAACTCAAACTCTATACATTGTCAAGGTTAATCCAGCATATAGCATATTATCCATTAAATAAATTATATTTTATTGTCACTTTATCATAACTGGGGTAATTGAACTACTGGGATAATTAACTAAATTTAATTTTAAGTTATTCTGTACTCTAACATATAAAATTTAGTAAGATTTCAGTGCCTGCAGATCATAATTCTCATCACTATATATTAAAAATACTAAAATTTCCTGCCAGTAAATCTTCTAGCATATCACAAGACAATTTAATTTTATGTGGGATATATATATATGTATATTTTTTTTCACAAAGAAGCTACGTATGTATTAAAATCAAGAAGACCAAAATCATAGTATTAAAGTAATGAGTTTGCAGTGAAAACAAAGTGAAAAATGGACTAACAAAGTAAAGAAGATAATTTCTAATAACAAAACTAAATAAATTTTAAAACAACTGAATGAGAAAGGTGTATTTTTTAGACCAGATATATATTTGACTAACAAGTTAGTTCCTAAAATGGTAATGAATATTATATTACAACAGTAAAGTTTGCATGCCTCTTTTCACCTTAAAAAAGTCTCATATAAATTATGATAAAAACAAATTATATAACTTACATAAAAAATAACGTGGGTAACTTCTCTATTTTCTTTAGTTTTTCTACAAGAAGTGGAAATTTCTCCAACATATTTCCGGAACGAACAACTGAATTGGGGCTAAGAGTCCTTAGTACCATTTTAGCCTGCAGCAGCAGATAAAAAACAATTATAATATGATTGCCTAGCAAGGAAATAAATTCCAACTACTTTCTGAAATATTTTCATAGCTTTCCAATGTATATGTCTATGGTTCTTTAAAATAGTACT
>NW_004624932.1:1412860-1424010 GCF_000247695.1 Heterocephalus glaber | reverse complement strand
ATAACCATCCCCAAATTTCAAAATATAATTTTTCATTCGATTATCATCATTATTTTAAATATATATCATCCATGAGAATTCATGGATGTCTATTTACATGTGAACATGTACCATTAAACTTCACCACATGAGCAAGATTCTGTGGCTTTATGTGAAGATTCATGGCTTAAGGATAATTTAGAATTATGTAAAGTATATAAGAGTATTCCCTTCTGAACTCAAACTCTATACATTGTCAAGGTTAATCCAGCATATAGCATATTATCCATTAAATAAATTATATTTTATTGTCACTTTATCATAACTGGGGTAATTGAACTACTGGGATAATTAACTAAATTTAATTTTAAGTTATTCTGTACTCTAACATATAAAATTTAGTAAGATTTCAGTGCCTGCAGATCATAATTCTCATCACTATATATTAAAAATACTAAAATTTCCTGCCAGTAAATCTTCTAGCATATCACAAGACAATTTAATTTTATGTGGGATATATATATATGTATATTTTTTTTCACAAAGAAGCTACGTATGTATTAAAATCAAGAAGACCAAAATCATAGTATTAAAGTAATGAGTTTGCAGTGAAAACAAAGTGAAAAATGGACTAACAAAGTAAAGAAGATAATTTCTAATAACAAAACTAAATAAATTTTAAAACAACTGAATGAGAAAGGTGTATTTTTTAGACCAGATATATATTTGACTAACAAGTTAGTTCCTAAAATGGTAATGAATATTATATTACAACAGTAAAGTTTGCATGCCTCTTTTCACCTTAAAAAAGTCTCATATAAATTATGATAAAAACAAATTATATAACTTACATAAAAAATAACGTGGGTAACTTCTCTATTTTCTTTAGTTTTTCTACAAGAAGTGGAAATTTCTCCAACATATTTCCGGAACGAACAACTGAATTGGGGCTAAGAGTCCTTAGTACCATTTTAGCCTGCAGCAGCAGATAAAAAACAATTATAATATGATTGCCTAGCAAGGAAATAAATTCCAACTACTTTCTGAAATATTTTCATAGCTTTCCAATGTATATGTCTATGGTTCTTTAAAATAGTACTATAAATATAT
The DNA here is from genome assembly GCF_000247695.1 of Heterocephalus glaber. The sequence goes on along the minus strand of NW_004624932.1, from coordinate 1,422,921 downwards.
ATATTTTAAAACATGCTAAAAGTAGCCAAAGGAATTTACAAATAATTCAGCTAGAAAAAAGTGTATGCAATTTAACAAATAATGTTTAAGACAAGTTGAATCAACCTAAGAGAAGGATTGTTCAGTAATTGATACTGATTCCACTACAGTGAGAGGGGAGGGGAAAATGAATGTTTCAAGCCATGTAGGAATGTCACTCCCAAGTGCATTTGTAAAGCTGTCAAGTGAAAAATAAAATTACAAAAAAAATTGTTATGATGTAGATCTACAAGTTTCCCCAAATATCTCATGTGTTCAGAAGTGGGGCTTCTGGTAAGTAACTGGATCATGGGCTCCCTGTGCTGACTGCTGTCAGGAGGCGGAAGAGGCGGGTCACAGGGGGCGGGACTTGGCAGGGAGTACAGTACCAAATCATTGTCCCTAACTATTCTCTGCTTTCTCACAGCCATGAGGTGTGCACTTCCCTCCACCATGCCACTTTTTCTTAGAGCCAGTGGACCATGTATGGACTGAGACCTCTGTAACTGGGAGCCAAAATAATTCTCTGCTCCTTTAAATTGTAGGTGTCTGGTATTTTGTCTCAGCAAGTAAGAAAGCTATTAAGACATTAATTACCTTATATTTCTGAATAGGAGAACAAATTAAAATACAATGGAAAAATCACATGCGAAAACTAATATATGCCATGCTTAAAAAATCAGAAATCTTAAATTATGGAAGTAAAAATCTACAAATATAAAGATTAGAACTGACTTAAAATTAGTGTACTGATGAGTCTAGCATAAGATTTTAATGAAGTCGGGCCGGGGATTTAGCTCAGTGGTTTCCCCGCCTACTGTGCAAACACAAGGACCCGAGTTCGATCCCTGGTACCAAAAAAAAAAAAAAAAAAAAAAAAGATTTTTAGCTGAAATGAAAATCATCTTACAAAATGCCAAGACTAGAAAAGAAAAAATAATAAAAATTATTCTTAGCTACTGTGAGTTCCCTCTTTGTGCTGTCAATCCATTACCATTTCACCCTACAGATACAGACCCTCAGCTTCTTTCTGTTATAACACCCATGAGGAACCAATAGCCTCTCATTCACGTTTTAGGAAACACTGAGGATCAAAGAAAAAACAATTTTTCCCTCTTCTTATTCTATCTCAGAATCACTAAATTTCATGTTCAAATTAAAATGCAAAAATTAAAATTGACAATTGAAAAAACCATAATGGTATTAACTGATACAGCTCGAGAAAACAATAAAGACAATATGTGCTTTGCCAAACCACGTGAAAATTACCTGCTCTATATGTCCATTTTTAATCCAGTTTCTTAATTCTGCCTTTAAGCTCTCTTCATATTTTCTGGCATCCGACTTTTTAATGATTAATTTATTCTTAAAATGAATGAAATTTTCTAGATACAGTTTCTGGAAAAAAACCCTCATAAAACTACATCAAATTATGCCTAAAAATCGAAAGGCCTTTCTCATAAACAATAGTTCAAGCTCTTGAGGACAGAGACTGATGAACTTCTTATTATTCTCTACTGCTTCTAATACATAAAACTACGAGGATACATGAATGCTTCAAAGGAAAGAATGGAGGCCAACTAAGTCATAAATAAAAGATGAAACAACAGGGACAGAGAGAAAGGGCAACTGTGATCGCAGGAAGAGCAGGATAGAAACCCAAAGTGTAAGAGGAGTCTAAAATACCACAGTATCCCAGAAGTTGAAAGAAGAAACATTCTCACGAATTAAATAAACAGCATTCAAAACCTCTGAAGATCAATGTATGAGGGCTATCTTATTTTGAAGAGACAATGAATAGCTTCAAAAGGTCAAGTACAAGGGATCAGAAAGGATGAGAGCTCAGAATAGCATTGTTACCATCTGCTAGCATTAATTCTATGAATATTATTTACCTGGGCCTGTGGCCAGGTTTTCCAGGCTTGAAACATGGTGTCATAAAGCTGGATGCTTTCTCGAGGCGAAAGCGCCAGATCAGCAGGGAATCCATATCTTTCAATCTATATTTAAAATAAAATTAAACATTTTAATATTCCTTTTTGTCTTACATCTTGTTTTATTTCCTCATAGCCACAAACGGAAACCCAAAGTCAATGAACAGCATTAAAGTGAAATCTTCCAATGTTAGTAGGTATTATATGCTAATAAAATACTATCCATGAGTGTATTTGAATTAATAAATTATAAAATAGTCAAAAGTTCATTTAAAAACTTTGGTTTATTACCTGAGAACTTTTAATTAGGTTAACCTTCTATGGACTATATTTATAGTTCAAGTTAGAGTGTGGGGAAATTGAAAGATTAAAGATTTGCAAATGCTGTAAACAAGAAGACAACAGCGCTGCTCTGAAACTGAGTCTGAAATTGTTTTAATTACAAATGTGACTCTTTATTGTTATGTGTTGCAAGAAGGCTAAAAAGGACAAATTTTCTTTGCTTATATAGGAACTGAGTCAACCTCAAGACAAAGTCTCTCAGACAACCTTAAAGACCCTGCAACAAAAACCTTCTACATGTCACTGATTTAGGTCTGCTATAAGTCTTCTCCTACCATTTTTGTTTGTTTTTGAAAAATTTTTAGTGGAAATAAAAAGTTCCTGTTCTCAAAAAGTTTTATTGAATATTTCTGCTGATATCAACCACTACTGCTACAAATTGCCAGTGAAAACCTGGTTCATTGGCCTGTTAATAAATATTTGCTATAGGCTGAATGATTGTGATCCCTCCAAATTCACATATTGAAATGTACTCCCTAATGTGATGGTTTTGGGAGCTGACAGCTTTTGGAGGCAATCAGGTCATGAAAGAGAAACTATTATAAGTGGTAATAACTTTTTTTTTTATAAAAGAAACCTCAGAGAGCTCCCTTGCCCTTCCTGTCATGTGAAAATACTGTAAAAGTGACCTATCTATAAACCAAAAAGTGGTTCCTCACCAGACCCCCAATCTGGTATAAGCTTAATCTTAAATTTGGCATCCTCCAGAACTGTGAAAAACTGATGGTTTTTAGACGCACCCAGTCTATGTTACTTTTGTTATAGGAGCCTGCTAAGTGGACTAAGATTTTATTTCCATCCAAAAAAAAAAGAGGAAGGAGAAAGTTCTACTAAATAAATAAGATATATTTGAAAATTTCTCATTAGAAAATTTAAATCACAAAAAGCAGCTATAGTATGAAGATTTCTCCAAAATCATTAGACAATAGGTCACTTCATTTATAAATAACTGTTAGAAGTTTATAAAACTCAGTTTTAAGAATTTTTAAATCCTTAGCAAAAAGAATTGCCACTCCAAATATAACTCACCAAGAAAAGTAAAGCAAAATAAAACAAAACAAAAAAATGAAAATATTCTATAGAACAGAAAATAGAGAGTTTAGGTCAGAAAAATAGTGCTTAAATTCCACATCTCAGCTCTAGTTCCATATCCTCAATATAGAAATAGAAATACTTGTACTTCCACCTGATCCACTGTGGTAAGATCAAACAAAATTAAGAGATGATTTATATGTTCTTCAAGCTTTTTGCATGGACTTATTTAGCATCTCACCATTCAAGTAATAAACAGTGGCTACATGGTAAAGACTGCACTGAACAAAAATTTTAAATGAACATAATGTTTCAGATTGCTAGCATTTTATTTACTTATTAATTATTATTTGAGAGTGGTCACTAATACTGCCTAATTAAAAGAAAAGAAAAGAAATCTGAGAATTATCATGAGCTTTAAAATACAAACCTTTGGTTTGATGACTAGAATATCCAATGAGTTTTGAAGTCACCTTCCCAATTACAGAAGTCTGAGTTCCCTAATTTCTAAACTAGAAGAAAATTCTGCATGTGCCATCAATTTGTTGTGAGAATTAAATTAAGTGATGCATATAACAGACTAGTAAAATGCATTTTGCATATTTGTTGTGCCATCTGTCAATGTCACTGATTTATTACCAAGTCACTGATCATAAATTTTTAAAATTGATTAACAACTCTATGGCTAAAAGTTGGAAATTCAATTTTTGTTCTTTACTATACAACAAATAAACTGGCAAAACTTGAGCAGTCTAGCAGCAAATGAAGAAAAATAAAAGGTCATACATAGATACCACCTGTTGTTTACAAACACAATTGTACATCATGAGTCTATTTGCAAACCACATCATCCTAATTTCACAGGTAATGGTTACACTGATCCGGGCTGAGCAGCAAGAGGCAGCAGCTCTGTCTAGGACTTCTTGGAGGTGACAGCTTTCCAGGACTCAGGAACTTTTCCCGTGTGCCATGATAATTGGTGACAAAGGCCAAAAAAGCCACCTCCTAGCCAGAAACAAGCTATGTATGGATTGAGGACAGTCTCTCACTACAGTTAGATTGAGGCCAGCTCACTTGTTCTGCTCCAACCATTCCCTTCAAAAATTATTTTTCTAATATATCTGTGGAGGAAAAATATTAGTTGTGCCATTCTTCTCTTTATGTTGCTAAAATTCATTACATTTTTTCTTGCCACTCAGTTCTTTCATTTAGTCTGAAGTATACAATACAAGCTTAGAAATTATTTACGAAGTTGGAATATCTACATATATTTTTTATAATTGCTATTTTAGGAAATGTTCTAAAAGTTATAACAGAACATTCAAAATATATTGAATAATGCCCAAGATTTTCTATTTATTTACCCTCCATTCCTGCCAAAAAAGTGTAGAAGTCTTAAGCATGCACTTTGCAAAAGTCATATGGGGTCAGATCACACTATAGCAGTTTTATTGCCTTCCACTTAACTCCATTAATAGCTTCTGAGAGTAGGGGAAAGGAACTTAGACCAAAGAGACAATTTCAGCAAGTACTCTGAACCACTACATGAATTACTGTTTAAAGATAACCTGTCTTGAACCATCTTATACAAAACAGATATTTTAAAGTACTATGCTATTTTTTAAATTCCAAGTAACGATGAAAATGTTAGATAATCTCTGGATGAAACAACAGAGGGAAGAAAGAAAGAGGAAAGGAAGGAAGGAAAGAAGGAAGAGAGGGAGAGAAATGGAGAAGATCTTTTATTATTTATGTTTGGGTTATCATCTATATTCTAGGTTAGCAGTGTGAATTAAGTCATAGGAATTTCTCAATATATTAAGTTTTATTTAGAGGTGGGTTGGACCATTGCCACAAAAAATAAAACTCTTCATAAAATGCTATTGGAAAGTTACAGTCATTCAGGTTTGTTCATTTGCTTTAGAAGCCAGTGCAACCTGTATCAAGGGCTATAAGGTGACTCACATTCATCCATATATTTGTTGGACTGATCCTACAGAAAAGTGTGGAGTAAACTATTGGAGATTGCTTTCTGGTCCACCATTTACTTAGTACAGAAACACTGATTTAGTTAAGGTTTCTATGCTTCTCAGTTGCAAAATGAGAATAAAAATAGGACATCTATCATATAACTGTGATGGTTTAAAAAAGTGAAATATGTAAAACTTCTAGAATACATAGCAAGTGCTCAAATTCAGTCGGCTATCATTATTTAAAATATATTTAATGAGGAAATCTTATATACACTGCAGTTTGTTAGGAACTATACATAACATTTTTTTTCAAAGAGTTATTCTTGAAGAATAAAGAACACATGCATGTGAACATCCTCAGCAGCAAGCTGACCTGGATTGGTGTCACATAAAAAACATAGACAAAACTACTGAGAAAAGATCACAGTACATCCAGCTAAGGAAGTCGTGGGATTGTGAAATGGATTCACATGCACATCGTGCAAGATGAACAGCATCTGGAAAGCTGGCATTTGGCATGTGGGGTTAAATATCTGAGGAGCGGGATAAGGCTTCCAGGGAAGGTTTGTGCTGTAGGTGAATGGAAGAGACACTGGGATGTAGTCATAGAAAACCTTGGTTGTCAAGCTACAGAGTTATGCATTTGACCTTGTCAAAGGAGAGCCTTTAAAGACGAAGGAGCTCAGAATTATGTTAATGAGGTTTAATATGATACCAAAATGTAGAATACATTTAAATTCATAAGTTTAAGAAGGAAGACAAGCTACTGTCACTTTCATAGGCAATAGGAATTTAAACTGATCATTCATGCAAATAGAGTAAGTGAAGAGAAATACTCAAGAAAAAGTTAAGATATCCTTCCCCATTCCTTCCTAATATTCCAACTGAAATTTTTTTAGGTTTTTGCCTTCTGGTTCACTACCAAAAAATCATGTTGTGATTGCTGTATAAGGAGAATTGTGGGTGAGACAAGCAAAGCAGCGTGAAGCTCCCCGGCCGTCTCGGGCCCCGCTCACGCCACTGTGAGGTCCCAGGCTCCGCTTGGAGCCCTGTCCCCATCCGACACTCTTCCAGCCTCGACCAGCCTGCATAGTCCGGTGAGACAAGCAGCATGAAACTCCCCTGCTGTCCCGGGCCCCGCCCATGCCACGCTGAGGTCTGCTTAGCTGAGTGGGCTCCTCCAAGGCCTAGTCCCACTCTTTCTTTCCCCCCGTCCCACGCCTCTGGCCTTCTGGCTTGTCTGCTACCTGGTCCCACACTACAGAGGCACAGGGGATTATAAAGACCCTTGTCCTGAGTGCCACAAGATAAAGCAGAAGTTAGTAACAGAAAGAGGCCTTCTCAGGCTCCTCGATGAAAACTGAAGCTCAGTGGAAAAGTCAAGAGAATCTCTACAATAAAGGCACATCAGAACACTGTATTTGGTAAGTTGGAGGGATCATCACCTGGGACCATTACCTCCCATCAAAATCTGCACTATCTTCAGGGGAAGGGCAGCTGGAACCTGCAGTAGAACTTTGCAGAGTTCAACCCTGCAGGAGGATAGGGAGCTCAGTTTGGGACTAGCATCCAGAAATCTGCCTGAATCTCACAAATCTGCTGCTGGCTTTCTGAGACTCATTGACTCATATATGCACACGGATGCCTATGTTGCCTACTGTGACAGCAGAGACATACCCTGAAGGAGATCCATCATTTTTATTTTTTGCTATTTGCAAAAAAGAAAAAAAATTTTCTCTTATTTTTAATTCTTAATTTTTATTTTTTTCTACTCTTCAAATTTTTACTTTTCTTTCTGTTCTCTTTTATCTTTTCGTTCTCTCTCTCTCTCTCACTCATTCCCTCAGTGGCCCACATTGCTCTTCATCTCCCAATTTGTTCCTTTCTGCACTGAATTTGGATTTCTCCTTTATTTTTCTTTTCTTCTTTTTCCTTCTCTTGATTATCATTAGGTTTAAAGGAAAGTAAATATGGTATCTAGCCTCCCTGTTGCTGTTAGGTGATTCTATTCACATCTTTGTTCTTTTGTTCTGCCTTTTCCTCTTGCCTTTAACAACTTCTTAGAGTTTATATGATCTTCCTGTGTCTTCTGGCCTCACTGCTAATATTTTCTGATCTTTCTACCGGTCCCTGCCACCCCAACTCCTTCTAACTCCCCACCCCAAAGGGGAAAGCTGCTATACTGAAGAGTTTATTCATTGTAGACTTATGTTGGGTTGGTCCTCGGTTTTAATTTAACTCACATGGTTAAATGTGATAGATTAATAACTACCACAAATTGTCATTTTCTAAGCTGCACTTGATGCTATAGTATTGCTGATTGTGTCATTTGGGCTAACATGTTGTGATTGATTTAATTATTTTTCCTTCCTGGTATAAGGAAAATAAAATAGCCTCAGAGTCATTAGAGTCTCAAAACCCAAACACAAGCTATATCTGGAAGACACCTCTGAAAAGCAATCATTCCACAAGGGTTTTAAACACAAGCAACAAAAATACCTACATTAAGCAATTTTGAAATATCAACCCAGGAATTAAACCAAGGACAGTACCAAAAACAAAAATGAGAAGACACTTAAGCAAGGCACAAATGCAGGCGTCCATGCCACAAAAAGGAAATTCTGGGGGGAATGAGGTGGAAAAGTCTGATAAGCAACCACTTGGACACCTTGAACTGATAGCACAGGAAGTAACAAAGTAGATAAATGAGGCTCTAGAAAAATTCAAAACAGAAATAATCTCCCAGATAAATACAGAGATGGTGAGCAGAGTGAAAGACACGATTACAGGCTCTAGAGCAGAAACAGATAAGAAAATAGATAAGATCAGAACCATGCTGGAAGCCATGAATGCCCAGCATAAGAAAGAAATGGAAAACATGATCACCCAACATAAGAAAGAAATGAAATCTGTGAAACAGATTCAAACAGATATTCAGGAGATTAAAAACTAAATTGAAAGCATGCAGAGCAGACTAAGAGAATCTGAAGGCAGAATATCAGGTATAGAAGACAGGATTGTGGTTAAGGACCATGAAAACAGAGATTTTTTAAAGATAGTAAAGGACCATGAGAAGTCAATCCAACAGCTGCTAGATGATGCAAAGAAGAATAACATAAGGCTGATAAGAGTCCACAAAAAAACAGGAGAAAGTACAATTGACATAAAATAACTGTTCACAGATGTAATAGTAGAAAACTTCCCAGACAGAGGTAGAAAATTGGACATACAGATAAGTGAGGCATATAGAACTCCAACTAGCTATGACCAAAAAAAATCTACACCTAGACATATAATAGTCAAGATCCCAGAAACCCAACAGAAGAACAAAATTCTGCAAGCAGTTAGAGAAAAGAAACAAATCACCTACAAAGGAAAGTCCATCAGAATCATGGCAGATTTCTCAACACAAACCCTCAAATCAAGGAGAGCCTGGAGTGAAGTATTTCAAGCCCTAAAATAAAATAACTTCCAACCTAGACTGTTGTATCCAGCAAAATTATCTTTCAAAATCGATGGGCAAATTAGATACTTTCACGATAAACAACACCTGAAAAATTTCGTGAACACCAAACCAGCACTCCAAACAATTTTAAGCAATATCCTAGGAAAAGGCAATGAAGGTCACAACTCCATGAGGCCCAACAGAGAGAAGGCACCAGGCAAGGTAAGACACTAAAGGGAAAGGGCGGGAAATAAGAAAGAAAATAGCCAACAACAGTAAAACATCATGACAAGGATGACTCAATATCTATGAATTTTAACTATCAATGTTAATAGGCTCAATTCACCAATCAAAAGAAATAGACTGAGAGAATGGATTAAGAAGCAAAATCCAGCAATATGCTGTATACAAGAAACACACCTAACTGAAAAGGAAATTCATAGACTGAAAGTAAAAGGATGGAAAACAGTTCTCCATGTGACAGGATCCCAGAAAAAAGCAGCGGTAGCAATCTTATTTGCAGACAAAGTAGATTTCAAACCAAAACTAATTAAGAGAGAAAAAGATGGTCACTACATATTTGTGAAGAGAACAATCCAGGAGGAAGAGATGACGATCCTAAATATATATGCACCAAATACGAATGCCCCCAACTATACAAAACAATTATTGATGTACATGAAAAACCAAATAAGCACTAATACAATTGTAGTGGGGGACCTCAACACCCCTCTATCACAAATAGACAGATCAACTAGAAAAAGAATTAACAATGAAATTCTCGAACTGAACCAAGCTATTGAACAAATGGACTTAATAGATGTTTACAGAGTGTTCCATCCCACAAAATCAGAATATACATTCTTTTCGGCTGCACACGGGTCATTCTCCAAAACAGATCACATGCTAGCTCATAGGACATATCTAAGTAAATGTAAAAGAATTGAAGTTATCCCCTGTATACTATCAGATGATAGTGCAATAAAATTAGAGATCAATAACATAAGAAACCGCAAAACTCCCACAAAAATATGGACATTGAATAACACCCTCCTGAACAACCAATGTGTCACAGAGGAAATTAAAGAAGAAATTAAACAGTTTCTACAAGTAAATGATAACACCAGTACAACATACAGGAATCTGTGGGACACAATGAAAGCAGTTCTGCATGGCAAATTCATAGCAGTGAATGCCCATGTTAGGACAACAGAGAGAACTCAGTTAAATAACTTAATGCAGTACCTCAAGCTCCTAGAAAAAGAAGAACATAACAAACCCAAAGCTCATACAAGAAAGGAAATTATAAAGATCAGA
>NW_004624932.1:1389004-1410596 GCF_000247695.1 Heterocephalus glaber | reverse complement strand
ATAAATATATGAAAAAATGTTCAACATCACTGGTCATTCAAGAGATGCAGATGAAAACAACACTGAGATTCCACCTCACCCCACAAAGAATGGCTGCTATCAAGAAATCAACAAATAACAAATGCTCATGGGGGTGTGGAGAGAAAGGAACCCTTCTCCATTGTTGGTGGGAGTTTAGAATGGTGCAACCACTGTGGAAATCAGTGTGGAGATAGCTCAAAGAACTAGGTCTACACGTCTCATTTGACCCAGCTATTCTCCTACTGGGAATCTTCCCCAAAGAATTAAAAGAATCATACCACAGTGATATATGTGCACCTATGTTTATAGCGGCACCATTTGTAATCACTAAAGCTTGGAAACAGTCCAAGTGCCCATCAACGGGAAACTGGATAAAGAAGATGAGGTTTTTTTTTTTATAAAATGGAGTACTACTCAGCCATAAAGAATGAGAAACTAGAGATATTTATAGCTAAATGGAGGCATATTGAGGCCACACTCTTAAGTGAAATAAATAGGACACACGTGTAAATACCAAATAGTTTCTCTAGTTTGAGAAACTGAAATTGTAAATAAGGATGAAAATGATTAAAATGAATAATTGATAATTTGAAATAGGAAAAGGTAAAAGGGTGCAGGGTGGTGGGAGGAGAAGGGGAAAGGGAAGAAGGGATAGGGAAAATTATGAGAAAGAAAAAAATTGGAATCAAAGTCTGTGTAAATATGGAAGGGTGGAGGGGGTGAAGGGAGCACATGTAATGGGAGAAAAAATAAGAACTAAGATACATCATGTTCAGGTACAAACATCAATGATAAATGTAAATGTATTGTATACCTAAAATGTACCAATAAATATATAAATTTTTAAACAAGGGAGAATTGTTTTTCCTTGTTAAACCTGATTCATGATGATGAGACTCTCATAGGAACAAGAAGTTGTTCAAATGAATTTTTAGGTGTATTGAGAGAAGGGTGCTGACGAGAAAGAATATGTCCAAACACAATGTCCAAGAATAAATAGAACTTTTTAAATTCAGGTTAAAACTCTAGTAGTTTTTAAGCTTTGTAAATCCAAATACCACTGAAGAACCCATGAAACTGGAAAGGACATTCCTGTTATCTGTAAAATCAAGGTGGAAACATCTGTTGTAAGGCATGTATTCTTCAATTCTGGTAGGTATCAAGTGAGCAGTTTTTCAATTAGAATATATTAATTTCTATTACTCAGAACAAATATGGCAGTGTTGTTACTTACATGATCTATGGTCAGTCCAGCACATGGGTGAAAGTGATCAAAACAAATGTCATCATGTTTGACAGAGCATATGTACTTCTCTAAATCATTGTACCTCTCTCCATAGGGCACTAAAAGTGAATGACATAACATTCCTAATTAATGGAAGTGGAAAGACTGGGAAGAATTTTAAAGTCAAAGAAAACATTTATATGAATATATCTAACCTACCAAGCCTAACTTTATAAGATTGCTTTATTTGCAAGTAGTCTTTGGAAAACCTGGCACGACAGCCAGCACTTCTCTTGGAGGTCATCCTCTGTTCTATTATTCTGTCTTCATGTTTCCAGTAATGTTTGACTGATTGCAGCCACCTTAAAAATAAACATATACTATACAGGCAGAAAATGGAAATATTTCCCATTAATTAAATAGTTTCAGGAAAGACAACTCACAATTTCATGTGCCTTAAAAATGTATTTGAGAGACTGAATCACAGCCTAAATTCTGCAAGATGTGGCTCTTGGTTATAACAATTAATCTCTGTACCTTGTTTCCCACATTTTAAAGTAGAAATAATAGTAATAGTGATGGTAGCAATAGTAGTAATAATAGTAGGGATAGTAATAGTAGTAATAGTAGTAGTAACAGAAGCACTGTTTTCTAATAATAGTAATGGAAAAATAGTAAATCGTTAAGACTTGCTGGCATTTAAAATAAACTAATACAGTACATGGAAAGTATTTGGAACAGTAACTGGTACATAGGAAGTATTATAGGGTTCAATGTTATAATTATTGTTATTGTGCAAAAATCAACCTTAATGAGAAACATAATATGCAACTTTCAATTGATTAGCTTTGGTATCTTTCTAGACATATCTACACTTGATCTTAGCCAAAAGGCCGAGAAGCGATCTAGACATCTCTACTAAGTGGGACATACTCCTTAGTGTCTTGGCTGAATGTGTTATTGTATCTATTTATTTTTTGTTTCCTGGTAAAAAAAGGTCATATAGTTATCATTTCTTATTAAGTTTTTTTTTATATTAGCAAGAAATTTCCCACTAAATTGCAGATCTGGCTGCTCTGGGGAGTCATTATTTCTAGAGGGTGCCAGCACCTGCCAGTAAGTGCTAGAAAGCACTGTCTCGAAGATCTAGACATAAACTATTAGTTAACCAGAAAGTTATGAAACTCTTCAAAACCTGTACAGAAAATATAAAATTCAAACTGCTAAGACAGGCAACAATTCATTTCAAACTGGAAGGCAGTCCTACTCTGTCAGATGCTCAGGGTTACTTATGGTAGCCGAAAGAGCCAAAAAGGGACATTGGATAATGACAAGGAGATGCTCCCAGACTTCTGCTCCAATTTCCCCACCAAGACAATGGACCTGTTAAAGAAAAAATGTTCTCAACTGAAAAAGTTGACTTAAAAACAGAAAATGAAAATAAGACATGAAATCCGTATGCATAGAATCTCATTAGCATTAATTAAGTATGCCACGTTTAAATATGTATTAGAAAATCCAGGCAATAGAAAAGCTGGAAACCTCAATTTTCCAAAGTCCTCATACATCACCCAAAATAACTCCTCTTGGCTTTACTTCCAAAACTTTCCTTCAAACCTATGGATTTCTCTTCATATCCACTGCCAATGAAGCCCCTACCACAATAGCCTCTTGAAGACTGTCCTTACTTCCTTTCTTGCCAACCTATATCCCTTACATCACTGCTGCATGATGTTTTAATGATAAACTCTATCAAGCCACATCCCTAAATAAATTTCCTTCATATCTTTCCATTTCACATGGAATAAAATGTAAACTTCAGAGTAGAATTTGTGATGCCTGACATAATTTGGCCATCAATGCCAATCTAGATTTATTTTGAGCCAGTCTCCCCCCATGTTTACTATGGTCTGGACATACCAATATTTTCTTTATTCCTTGACCACACCATTCCTACCCGAGAGCGTTCTCATTATTGTTCCTTTCGATTAAAATACTCTTATGAATAAAATTTTAAAACAACAATAAATACTAGTATTGCCTCTTATTGAACCTATAGAATTCATTTGAATGTCACTCCTCATAAAAGAGTTTTTTGGCCACCAATTCCAGAGTTGTTATCCTGTGACCTTGTCATTATTATGGTCATGACAGCCTGCTCTTTCCCTTCACAGTACTTGCTAGTACAGGCTTACAGTCATGTATGTGTTTACATGTTCAGTTTCTCTTTCTCAGTTAAACTGTTACCCTAGACCTAGATATTCCTAGCACTGACACAATGCCTGACACTCTGGAAGCATTCCTTGAATACTTGCTGAATTAGTGAATGAATGTCTTTTGATCAAATAAATTAAATAGACTAGGGGATTAAACAGATTAAATTATGATTCTTGACAATCAACTGAAAAGGATTTAGAGTAAGAACTGCATAAATATATATTTATGTAAGTATTTATGCATACATATGTATCACTTTTTCTCTGCTGTCAGAACAGCCGTCAGTGCTATTCAGCTATCCCTTTACATAAACTTGGTTAAAGTAAGATTCCAGTGTTATAGCACCTCAGAGATTTGACGCTAGACAAGTCAAGGTTCTAAATAGTACATACAAATTTGTTGAATTTTGTTTAACAGGAGTATGCAAACGACTCATGATGCAACATCTACTGATTAACCAAAAATAAATATAATAAATTTATGCCAAACAAATCAAGGCACAGTATGTTTGGCAATTCCAAGTTTATAACAAGGAAAAGGTAAGTTAAATATGGCCTAGTTATCTTTTGCAAATTGAAAATTCCTTAGAACAAAAGAATATATCTGTGTTAGTTACTTTTCTCTCAATGCTGAGACAAAATACCTGACACCCAAAGTTAAAGAAGGAAAGGTTTACTTGACTGACAGCTCATAAAGGTTTCAGTCTATAATCAGCTGGCTCCAAGGTAGGGTGGCTTGCCAGAAGAGAAACAGTTTATTATGGCCAGAAGGTAGCAAAGCAACAAGGGAACTTAACAGTGTCTTCCATTTTTGTTTTTTTTAATCTTACTGGCACTACTTAGAGCGGGTAGCACTCATATCCTTAATCCTAGTGCCTTTGAGGATAGTATTGCATCATGAATCAATTCCAGCATCACACCCTCTAGATCAAACCACCTCTAAAAACACCCCCCCCATGACCACATGAGCCTTCGGGGGGATATCTAAACACAAACCATCTTAACAATATCTTTCAAAATGTTTTCCGTCTCCTTGAGTAAATATTCTTAATGATGTTTCTATACAACTTTGCTAAATATCTTCATATGATCCTATCAGTCTATACTGTTTTCATCCCACTCTCTCAGGGAAACTGACCTATAGGTACTACCTCAAAGGGCTGTCATGTTTACTAGTTCCACTGGATCTGGTCAACAGAAAGCCTTGGCAAGGGATCAGAAGAAGAGAAGAGAACGAGGTTGAAGTCATTGTTCCATTGGCTCTATTCCTCCAAGATTACCTTGAACTAGCAGTGCTCCTCAACTAAAGTACTCCTTATAATGTAGCCAACTCAATGTGAATAGTATTTTGAGTTTAAGTAAACTTCGCTGGGCATAATGCCAATTTTGTGTTAAAGCTTCATTGTGGTAGCTGTATAATACCCACATTTATTCTTTATAATATTTTTATAGATAAATTATTGATTTTAATTTTATGTATTTTATTATATTAAACAATAAGTACTTAAAAGGAAAAATATCAAAAAATAAAGTATTGAATTTTTAATATTTTTTGATTGTTTCTAAAAAAGTATCAAAATTTTGAATAGTGAGATTTTTGGTGTACAAAGTCTAAAAAATGACAAAAGAAATAAATTCCTATATGAACTATAATGAAAATACCAATAGAACTCTACAACAAAAATAATCTTTACTTCAATTATCACAGCTAAGGGTAGGCTTTACACATGACAACAGCATGCTCCATTCACACATATTGCTTACACTGACAGCACATGTTTTGCTTTCCTGGCCTTTTTGTAGGACACATTTGACATCTCACTGGGCTTGCTCCTTTTTCAGGAGGTTCTTATTGTGTTATACTATGTATAGTTGACAAGAACATAAAATATGAATAAAATGAAGTATTAAAATCTTAATATTATTGAACATTTAGCATAAGCATCAACATTTTCACATCAGCTGTGTACTTGCTTATAAAAACTAAAAGATAGCATCAGAAATAAAAACCTATGTGAACTATAATGTAAGTACAAACAAAAGTCTACCACAGAAATAACATTTGCTTCAATTGTCACACCCAAGATAATCTTCACACATGACAGACAATTGCATGTTTCAAGCATGTCTCACTTACACTGAGAACATGTGCTTACTTTCCTTTGCTATATGGCAAGCCATTCTTGTCACCTCTCTTGTCTTCCTTTCTTGTCAGCAGCTTAATACTATATTGTACAATGTGCACTTTTCAGAAAAATAAGATATCAATAAAATAAAATATAAAATATGGAATGAGAGCTTAGAATAAATATCAACATTGTCACATCACCTGTGTATCTGCTTAAAAAATCTAAAAGATAATTTGAGAAATAAAAACTTATGTGAACTAAAATGTAAATACAAAAAGTACAAAAAAGTCTACCAAAGAAATAGTCTTTGCTTCAAAAGTCACATCCAATGCAATCTTCACACATGAAAACTGCATGTTCCATGCACAAATATCACTTACGCTGATAGTACATATGTCCTTTTTTGTAGGGCACTGTTGACATCTTTTTGGTTTTCCCGTTGTTATAGTAGGTCTTCGTGATGCTACACTTGCCTGTTCACCTGTCAGCTCACCAGTGTGCTCTACATTTTTTTTGTTTAGTTCCCAGGGGAGGAATATTTTGTTTTTCCTCTGCTGTAAATGATCTCTTATGAGTTCCAGTCCTAATCCTCTAAGAAAATTGGTCTGTGGTATTGTGAACTTGTTATCTTTTTTGTAAACTATCAAACGATTTATGGCACACATTTAGGATAGAGTAAAACACAACTATTGGCCAAGGTTTTGTGTTTCCAGTGACATCATAGTTTCTGCATGACTCATCAGCAACATCTACTCTGCCTTTAGGTTTGTTGTAGAAAGTTACTATATCAGACTTCTGTTTTGTCAAGGTTTCCCTACCAATATTTCCATCATGGTGTAATGTTGACATCAGAGGAACCAGTTTGTTTCTCTTTGCCATATATGTAACCAATGTTATATCTTTCTGAATTCCAAAGATTGTACCATACAATTCTCTGTTTTTAAATTGCAGCATTTCATTTGGAAAATTATATATATATATATATATATATATATATATATATATATATGCCATATTTTGAAAGGATTTTCGGTCATATATTGCCTAACGGTAAAGGACCATGAAATGCTATAAGATGTTCATCAATAATCATGTATTCAAATGGTGTGTAAATTGCTTGACCTTTTGAAAAAAATTCTAAAACAATGAATGGATAGCAGCCAGATTATCAGTTTTCTTTCTTTCTTGGCAGGTGATTTTCTCAATAAACCTTAGGCAATTTTGAAGAAAAGCAAATCTCTTCAGTGTCATTGTTATTTTACACCCCTGATGCCCACACTCATAAGTCTTTTGCATCCATAAGTCTTTTATATTCCTGCAATTACCACAAGAAAGCCCTGTTAAATACAGCAGACCTATGAATGCTGTCATAGTGAAGTATCACAGTGAGGTATCATAAGAAACACATTTTTGAGTATAGCTATCAGTGCATATAGAACATTTTCCTTGTATTTCATCATTTGTGTATTTCACAATATCTCGTGGCATTTAATCGGTTACAATTTCCAACATTGAATGGCAGTGCTGGCATTCTATCCAATAGGTTGCACCCCTGCCCAGTTCCTCACTACATTTTTGGATATAGTTCTAACAGTGGATCTTTCCATTTGATTGCATGAGCATTTTGTACTATTTTGACTAGTCAAATATGTACTAACATTGCTGTTTTCTTTGTCATCTGAATCAGGGAGGACTTCATTCCTTGTGTCTGTATCAGTCAGTTCTTGCTCCATTTCACTGTCACAGGAATTTTGGCTCACATGGCCAACGTCAAGTCCTAAATGCACACCTGTTGCTGCTTTGGAGTTCCTCCACATACCTTGCTGTTTGTCTGCTAAGTGAGTAAATGCACAGATGTGTTCCTGCTTTCCCCATGCCCAGCTACTGTGAGCCACACTCATATTCCATTATGGTACAATACATGTTTACATAATAGATCAATGCTGTGGCTGTATTTTATCCCCTATGATGCTCAGGGAAGAATATGCAAAATGGTTACATGGAGCATTATGTGGGTAAATTTCCCACTTTGACACTTTTGCACACATGCTCACGCCTTGATGTTTGTTGTACCAAGTTGGTGAATGCAAAGATTGCTTCCTGTAACCCTCAAGTGAAGCTACCTAGACACATAGCCAACTATTATTATGCTAAAGGGTAAATTTACAGTAGAAAAGTATGGGATGGATTTTTGTATGCTATGTCTTTAAATAAATACTTTCTCACCTTGTCCCTTTAAGCAGAGGAGCAAGTTAATAGCTCTGGCCTACTGCACAATCTGTATGGGTTTCCTCACACACACTTTTGAAAATTAGCTTTCTTCAGTTGTATTTTCTGTGTGTCATTTGTTTCCTGTTCTGACAATACTATAATAAATAGTTGAAAACCTTGGTAGAACTCAAAATTTTCTGCTTAAAATATAAATATTCAATTTTGAAATCTTTATGCAGGGAAGCTTATGTCATGGGATTTGAATTCTGTTCACCCTGAAACAGTTGTCTCCAATCAAAATTCCCTCTTCACACAGAGCTTTGAAAGTTCCACTAACCTACCGTGTAGAGTCACACAAGGGAAGGGAGGCACTCAGGGAACTTTCCAGAAGAAAGAGCCACACTCCTACCTGATCTAAATTTCAGCAGACAGATTCCCAAAGGACCAAAGTTCTTCCTTATAGTGCTTATGCACACTAGAAAATTAACCCAGAGAAATAAAACCAAACATACCTCATCAAATATAACATATCGAATCCTTTTCACCCATTGTTGACAATGTGGAGCTAACAGCAGAATTTCAAAGCAGGAAGGCACTGTAACAAGTACCTAAAAATAATCATATTGCATCAACTAATATATTGAGCACTCAGTAAGTATGAGAGTAGTTATAAAACTATATATGATAGAGTTATGGGTCCTAGATGTATCTGCTGATAATTAGAATATAATGTTATTTCTGAGAATTAATTACATGAAAATTCTGATATATTAGTCTGAAAGAGATGAAACTTAAATTTTTTAGCTCAAAAGTGCTGAAATATCAAATCTGAAATTTTAATTATCTTATTATAAATATTATATTAAGTGTACAAAATATTTTTTGTGATATTTGCACACATGAGACATACTTTAATCACATCCATCTTCTCCATTACCTTCTTTTTTTTTGGTACCAGGGATTGATCTCAGGACCTTGCGCTTGTGAGGCAGGCAGCAGAATCACTGAGCTAAATCCCTGGCCTATCCATTACCCTCTTTAGTGAGCATTCAGCATTAGAAAATAGAAACTGTTCATTGTCACAGGTTTGAGTTTTTAAAATCTAACCCTACCGTAGAATTTGGGTTGTATTTTGTTTACCAAGAATCAACAAAGGAATCAGGACAAGGCAGAGAACTAGGCCAAACTGCAGACTGGACAGGGCCTCAGCCAATATACCTCAAAGATCTGGATGAATTTTGTCCATCAGGTTTTGTCTATCAAGTCAAAATGGCCCTTCTTTGTACACATGCTTAGCTCAGTCACAGGATATGGATGATACAGGAAACCCAGTGACAACTGGCATCTGTCCTCACCACATTCCTCACACCTGGGCAACAAGTCCTTCC
The DNA here is from genome assembly GCF_000247695.1 of Heterocephalus glaber. The sequence continues at coordinate 1,401,406 of NW_004624932.1, read as the reverse complement.
TCAAAAGGCGATATGAGTAGCACATCTCCATGTCTACTACATAGTGTTCTATGATCATGCATTCACTTTTTGTTATTCTGTATTATTGATCTGCTATTTTAATAAGGAGGAAATCTATGATTTAATTTAAAAAGGTATACCATCCTTAATATATGTTTTTATATTATCCTTCAAGAGTGCTTTGCAGAAAACATGATAATGATTAGAAATTTCTGTTGTTAATTTTTGTAACTTGTAGTATTCTTACAATTGTTTTGAATCCATTTATAAACCATGATAATGTAATGAACTGTGGCTGAAATCTGAAATCAAAATATAAAGATCCTTAGAAAAAGATAAATTCTATTTCTTACTCTTCACAATGTAACAAAATTACACTTTTTCTAAAGTCTTTTTTTTTTTAGGTAATGAGGATCAAACTGGGACCTTGCCCAGCAGGAGGCAGAACCACTGAGCTAAATCCCTGGCCCTCTAAAGCCTTTTTGGCTTTCATAAATTCTGGAAAATTATTTTCACAAAGATTTGTGAAGATTTTGAGTTTCTAATCAAAGAGATATATAATTAGTGTTACATAATTTCATATCAAGTTTATTGAAGAACATACCCTACCTGACAGTTGAGTGCATCTTGACCATAGTCCCTTGTAAAAACACCACATACTACTGCACCATTTGGCAGATTTTTAGTATAACGATTTTGAACAGTTGCTGCCACTTGATTAACAAGGGCCTGATGGACAAGGAAAAAGACCATTAGTCACATAATAAAGTATAGATAGGTGAAATGTCAAAGGATAGCAGGAATTGTACAACAGTATGTCCTGCTAGATATACAGAAGCTTAGTAACACTTTCTTCTACCCATCTTTCTAAATACTGTAAAATAAATCATTCCTTTTGAGAAACTGAACTAAAATTATGAATCTCATTAATAAACTTGAACTTAAAATTTTAAAAAAAGAAGAAAAAGGAAAAGTCTTCCCTTGAAATACAAATTTTAAAATGTTGCCTGCATGTAGGAAATAAAATACATGAATAGCATAATATTTGGATGACTAACACTTAGAAAAAAACTGATTTTTACCACAGAATGAAGTTTAAGTGAAAGATACCTAAGATATACTTGTGTCTCTTCTATTTAGGGATATACCCTAGATGCCTGAAGTTGAGTGAATACGTGAATAGGTAGAACACTGCTCAGGATCAAGCAAGTGGCCTTCTCAGTGCAATTTATAAACCTGAATACAACTGTCTCACACTTGATGCCAAAGAAATTGAAAATCCATCTGGATTAAGTTGTAAATTTCATATTGCAACCATAAAGTTATTAGGAGGTGACATTTTCATAAATTTCAACACATAAAAAAATCTCAAATGAAAATATTGGTAATTCTGAATATGTAAATATTTTATTATTATCATCAAAATAACCATAAGAAAATAAAACAAGAAAATGAAAAATGAAAGAATATTTTACCATCATTTAATTCAAAAGATTTAGCAATTTTCTATATGAAGTTTTTGATTTATTAATAATATTTATCCCCCTCCAAAAGAAAAAGTGGGTAGATGCATCCATGAAAACTTTATGAGTAAAGAAATCCAGTCTTCAAATATCATTATCAAAGTGCCTCCAAATCACTAAGCATAGAGATGTTAATCTAAAGATGAAAGACTAATTTTCACTTATGAGTATGCAAAATTCATTAAATGGCAATAGAAATGTTGGCAAAGTTGAGAATGTATACTATGATATAGCAGAGGGAATTACAGTGGATTTAAAATTTAAAAAGAGTAATTTGCCAAAATGTTCTGTGTTCAATTCACCAACTCCATTTTTAATAATCTTAATTTTTATAGACATAGTTTATAAACTTCCTGCAATGGTAACTTATTGTTTTTATAATATGAAAAACAACAAAGCTACAACAAAAATAAAACACTAATTTAAGCTAATAATGTATGTTAATTTGTTGTGCAGGCTGATCAGGAATCATTCAACATTACACATTTTCCAAAAACTAAAGTCAACCTACTCCATTCTAGTTGGAAGTCACCCGAGCTAGATCTACAATCATCCCAATTAAACTTCTGTAGAGGTACTCTAATAAATAAAACATTGTGAACGAGGAAATGAAGACTTTAATTCTGATAAATCAAACTTCCTCCTAGAACACAAAAATCATTGGTTTTTTGTTTTGTGTTTGTTTTTGGTACCAGGGATAGAACTCGGGTCCTTGAGCTTGCGCAGCAGGTGGTGAAACCACTGAGCTAAATTCCTGGCCCAATCATTTTTTTGTTTTGTATTTTTTAAGTTCAAACTCAGCAGAACTAACACAAAGGAAATTTGGTAAAGTAAGCAGGATTGAGAAACAGACCAGTCCTCAGTGCCTAACAGCAGATAGGACATCTTCCATGAGCCCTGCAGAGGAGATACCATGCCCTTAGTTCACTGCCCAAGATTGCAAGACTAGATTTTTAAAAAATAGTTCCAAAGAAGGTGATATTTTAGCCTCTGAAACTGGAATAAAAATTTGCATGTTAAGAAATAAAGTGAACTAGATTTATCCTGTGACCACATGCAGCATTTTTAAAGGAGGTTTAGGAATGAAAGAGCAAATTACATGATCTTGAACGCTACCTTGGTTGGTGCAACATACACAACCACCCCTTCATCGCTCTCCTTCAGCACTTTCTCCATGCAGTAGTAGGAAGCATAGGTTTTGCCTGAGGATGTTGGGGCAACAATCACTGCTGACTCGTAGTTATCCACCACATCAAGGAGTTCTCGCTGCAGGGTTGAGAGTACAATATGTTTCAATAATATAAGCGACACGTTAGCAAATCAAATATATTAAATATTTCCTATATGATTTTATGAGTCTCAAGTGGAATGCTTGAAATTTGTAATTGCACAGAAAAAAATTTAAAATATCTGAAAAACACGTCATTCTCTCAGAGAAATTATCTTCTTTTGAGTATCTGTAAGTTGAGTTTTACTTTTGAAAAATGGAAAGGAAGTCTCAATCAAACATCCTGTTATTGGGAAGATTTCCTTGTAGTTATTTGTCATTTAGTAAGTATAGAATGGCTTTGAGAAACAATACTCTAAGAAGTAGCAATTTCATAATTTGTAATGAGGAAAAAATGGCTGGTTAGGAAAAACATCAAAGATCTTAATTGTGCTACCCATCAGCTACTTTCTGTATAGAATACAAGGTGCCTAATCTGGAGGTCAGGTTGGAGCTTCATTTCCACAGCCTATGTTTTTATTCAGCAACAGGACATCTAGTCAAAAGAACTGTAAGCCTATGATGTACAGAGGGTGGAAAAATACTTTCGAATTCAAACTTGCACCCCTGTTAAGTCTAGGTCCACTCTCAATCACACCTCATAGTGAAGTAAGCATCAGGAGAGTTACAACGTGCATACAGTTAATGGAGAGCATTTGTTTCCCTTATGGCCTGCACTGAAATAAGAAATTAGTCCTCCTACTGATGGAAAGGGAGCATGAAGCTTTTACAGTAGCCAACTATTATTAATAGAAGGAAGACAAAGTCTAGGCTGTGGTTCGAGTATGGTTTTAGTGTTCTCCAAGAATCCTTGTGTTAGAAACTTGCTCCCCAGGGTGTACAGCATTAAGAGAATCTTTACTGAGGGGCAGAGTGGAGTGGGAGGCCCCTAGGCACTGGGAGTGAGCTCGGGAAGGTAGTTGCTGTGGGAGTCCGGGTCGTTCTCCAGACAATGTAGTTATAAAAAGCCTGAGCCCAACCTCGCTCAGCTTTCTCTCTACTTATTTGAAGATAGGACATTTTCTCCCACTTCATTCCCACCTTGAGGTCATATTATTCTGCTGTTAAGCCCTCATGGGGGCCAAACTAATGGTTCCACCTGATCTTGGACTTTTAACTTCCAGAACTGTAACCTAACTAAACCTCTTTATAAAGTTAGCATACCTCATGTATTTCATTACAGTAATGAAAAGCTTACATATAGTCTGATTCTAAGTGAAACAGTCTATTAGACTAAACATATGGAAGTATGCTCAATGTCTTCTCAATTTTATATGGCCAATATATGCAAAATTGGATCAATTTCTTCCAATTTTATAACCATGTGTAGCTATTTTATATACATTTATAGAAGAATAGTACTTGCAAAGAATAAATATCTAAACAATTGTCTACATTGTGTAAAGGAACCAAATTTCTCTGCATACATTTATACACCTATATATGAAATCCTACTGACACGGATAAAATCAGGAAGGTGCTCCAAAATGATTCAGCTGGATGACATGAAAAGGATACTTTTATTATGTGAGGAAAAAGTCAATATTTGGTATTTCACATAACTATTCAATATTAAGTCTATTCCAGATATAATATATAAAGTTGAATAATATATTAAGAAATTCCTGCATTCACATATAAACCTGAGGTTTTTTTCATTTGCATCAGCATCATTACCTGCCAAGTATCAGGAATAAAATCCTGGACCCTCGGATCTGGATCTTTTCTTTCCTCTCGTATCAAATGATAGCCCATGTGTTGCAGTTGAAATCGAGCTGGCCCAATGCCAATTAAATACTTATTCTTCTTCTTTATGTCATCTACTACATCCTATATTATTTCAAAGACCATTTTGAAAGTGGTTTAAATGAATATCATTTAAACAATTAAAATATATATTTTTAAGTTTCTTCTATGTAAAAACCATTTTACTACTTTTTCAATTTTGTAAAGACATTACCATTTAAATTATTCTCTTAATGGTAAATAAATTAATAGACATCAAAATTTTTAAATATCCATCATGGGACTTATAGCTATGACCTGATATATTTTAAAAATGGAATTATTACATCATAGTTTTGAGATGTTTTGCTAAAATCAATTATAGGATTAATTCTACGGTCTATACAAATTATCTGACATTTAGACTGTTTGTCCAGGAAAGCATTTATAAATCTCTAATTCTCTACTACTTCAAGATTGGGCGTTTGGATAACTAATAATGATAATATTTTCAGTAAACAAAATATAAAGATATTATTATATTTTTCAAAAAACTCATGTATACCTAATAGTTACACTCTTCAAATATTACCTGGTCAGTATATAAAGACTTTGCCAACTCATCAAATCCTAAATAATTAAGGCATCTGCCTATGAACTGCCGATCTGCATCTTGTAGAAGATCTGAGTATTTATTCATCAAAGGGTGGATCCTTTTCATCATTTGGACAGCTATACTGAAATCTTTTGTGGTCTTGCCTTTGTAAAAAAAAACAAAAAACAATAAAATGGTTATAGAAAACCATCAAATAGTAGATTTTTAATATATAAGATCAATCACCTGGGCTGTTAATCTTAATTAAACTTACTGTCTTACTTGGCATTAACAGAGGTTTTGAAGTAGAGAGGAAAAAATAAAAGTAAAGGTTTATTATTCATGCTTCATCATCTCCATGAATATTTGAGCATAGCTATGCTAATGGTAGACTAAAGAAAAATCTTGTAATTCATGATAGAAATGAGATTGCGTTTTAGAAGTTTATGGAGAATAAGAAGTCATGTCTCCATCTATTATTTTATCTTCTATTGTGTTCAAAGGAAATATGTGTATAACTTTAAATGTCTGATTACAAATTTAGCAATACTTACTGATCCCTGATTTTGATCACAGATATGCATTTGGTGTAATCATTGGAGTCTTTCAATTCAATCCATCTCTTTCAACTGCCAGATGCAGAATTGCACAATCCCTCTCCACTCCTTTAGGGTCATATATATCCTTTATACTCTTCCTTTCTGCTAATGTTTTCATACTTACCATGTCAGCGTTCCTGTGTATCCACTTTTCTTAAACCAGCCTATTTTTTATCTGTTCAACACCTGTTACTGAACACTTAATGAATCCAATAAAAGGCTATCCAAGAAATTTAATAGAAAGTTCTTACCCTCCAAGAGCTCCCCATCCAGTTACAAAGTCAATATACAATAATTTGATTGTTGCACAGTATGTAACAGAAAATACAGGTGTAATGTGAGCCCTATCAAGGAAAGGCCTTATGGAAAGATGCTTCATGAAATGGATTTGGAGAATAGAGTTTAGACAGATAAAAAACAAGGCCATAGACCGCTGTGGCAAATACTACTATGTAGTTCTCTACTCATTATTAATCCTTATAATTCCTTCCATATTGTAAGAAACTTCAATGTATCCAGGTAAAAGCTTACATTTATCAACACCCCTTGTGATTAAATGTATTCTTGTCACCAAATTCTGGCTCATAATATTTAAGAGGAAGTTGCTGATAACAGGAAAACTCCATAAAAGACAGAGATAGTCTAATAGACAGAGAAGAATTTGCCTTCTTCCCTTTCTCCCAACATTTGCTAGAATACAGTCATTTAGGAATGTAAGACAGCCTGAAGAACGGAACACATGCCAAGGATAATGACCAAAACAGAGAAGCTTGGGTCACTGGTGCCACTGTCCAGCTATCAAGCTATACAGATCACAGGTGAGCTTCATTTAAATGAGTAAACTACTATATTCTTTAAGCCACTCTTAATTTCTCTTAGGAGCAGCCAACTGCAAATGTGATTACTCATCTTGATTGGTGAGAACAACATATTCTGTTAAGTCTTATGCCTCTTATTAGGATAAAATACACGATGAAACATGGAATTTGCTAGAACACACATTGAAGGTAAAGAAATAAAATTTAGGGGGAAATTGGATGATGGAGAGAACATGAAAGTAATGTGTTAAAGATTCAAGTGTGGAAATCTCAAAACTGACATCAACCAGGTTTACTCAAACAGACTATCATGTTGGAGGTATTATGAAACACAATCATTTTGTTTCTCTGCCCCTTCTTATTTCACTCTTTCTCTTTTTCATTTCTACTCCCTGCTGTAGAAATTGTATTCCAGAACACATGGACTCCACGGCATGTTTGGGAGAACTCAGCATGGTAGACAAACATCAATTTCCCCAGAAAGAAAATATTTATGCTTTGGAATACAAAAGAGAATGATAGATTCTCCCAGGGTGCCTCACCATCTTTGTTGGCTCCTTTAATCATGCCACTATTTGATATGTAGCTATTTTAAAACTTATCTTTGATTGTATTTATGACTGTGCTCTGTATTTGCTACTGAAATCCTGAAATGTAATTGCTCATTGATAAAATGGAGATAATAACACTTAATAAATCAAATAATGCACATAAATCATCAAACACAAATTTCCAGTTAACAAATGACTACTATTATCATAACATTTCTATAGTTGTCCAGTTCACCAAAATAAGAAAACACAATCATGTACCTTCACCTCGACAGTGTACTTTCCATGCTTTCAAGCAGGCAGTAAGACCGACTATTTCAACTTGAACTTTCACTGAGTTACTTTTACATGATTTCAAAAAGTCTTCCAAGTCCTTTACTCCAGAGTTTAAATTTTTTGTCATTTCTTCTTCAATAGACAATGATAGAGCTTTCCATTTTTGCTCTTCTTTTTGTTCTTCCTTGGCAAGTAACCTCTTCTTATTCTCTCTAGCAATTATTTCAGCTTTGGTCTCCTGCCCAAAAGGAAAGAAACGTATCTTCCAACAAGTTCAAAGTATTCCAAGATGACATTATATGAAACAATATTTTTAAATGCATATTAATAATTTTGACCATCATCTTATTCTGTAATAGGCATTAGACATCAAATGGCTTTTTCTTAAAATTAAGCTTCTGTAAATTAAAAAGTTGTGACAGTTCAGCCCAGTGTAGTGGCCTATGCCTATGCTCATAGTGCTCTGGGATGATTGGGCAGGAGTACTGTACTTTCAAGCCCAGCCTGAACAACTTAATAAGTCACCAAGACCCCATCTCAAAATTTAAAGGAAAAATTTTTAATTTGTAAAAGGCTGTAGATGTAGCAGAGTGTTAAGAACCTGAGTTCAATCCCAAGTAGTATACAATTGAGTATAAAGGCTATCTGTAGACAAGTTTTAAATTTCTAAGTGGTATCAGTTATAAAAACAAACCAAAGAGAATATAAACACCACTAGGCCACTGCTTTTGTCACAGTAGTGCCTGTTACTCTCTGGAATCATTTTCCGTTCTCCATTTCTCCAAAGTCACTTTCCTATTTCTTATTTTGTTAAGATATTTCCATCATGAACCCCCCTGTCTCATTCCTCAGTCATTTGTTCCTCCTCTACCTTGTCATCTACCAAAGCACTAATCAACATAAACTATAGTTGTAATTTTCCTTGTGTCCTCTATATTAAGATCCTTGAGACAGGATTATGTCATGTTCTTTATATTGAAACAAATCTCTGATGAAGAAATGACAAAAGAGAAAAGTATAAAGGAAAAGAGACTATTGAAGGACAAACAAAAACAAATAATTTGTTCTACCTAGATAAAGTTTTCAGTTGACTTACACAATGTATAACAATTTTACTACAGTTTACCAACCTGACATATTATTCCATGAAGACATGCTTAGAGAAGTAGCAAGAAAATTTTGACAAACTTTCAACTCTCCTTGTGACTTATGGAATTAACATGGTAAACATGTGATTATAGCTGTCATTCCTTTCTAAGCATTTGATTCTAATCAATTATATTTAGATTTCTCAATATTTTGTGCTCTCCATTAGATCCATTCATCATAGTTCTGTTCCATTAAGACAAAGGTGAACCTCAGCCTCAATTTATCTTGAACCTGTAGACTTACTGAACTATTGGTAGAAGAATATATTTACAAAATGCTAAGGGTGTTTAATTTCTTTTGGATAACTGATTTCTAGTAAGGTTAAAAGGATAAAAGTATGAAATATTTCTCATTCTTCATATCTTGAAATTTGTGAGAACATTTTTTGATAATTTGTTTTGTAACATCTCTCATAAAATAGGGAAGAAGAAGAAAGAGGAGGAAGAAGACAACATTCCTGATATTGCTAAATGAAAAAGTAAGAGTTCCTTTGGGTGGTTTGATCAACAACAAAATTGGCTATAAAATTGAAATGAAGCTTGTCGCCATGAGAAGGAAACAATGTAATTACATAAATGGTTTAGTGAGGCTGCTGTTATAAATGTAAGGGTTGAAGTAGTCTATAATTCTGATTGGATTTTTTAAGCATTTAAAGAAAACAAACTTCACAAAAGAACTAAGAACATTTTAGAGTCATTTGTGATTTTAAAATTTTATCTTGAGTAGAATATGAGAGAGTGCTTTGGGTAAGACCTCCAAATGATGCCTGTCCCTCAAAAGTTTGAAACTTGCACTCTTTGTTTATTAATTAGTTGGAGAACTGATAAAAAATGACTCACTTTTTGATCTAGATAGAATATTTCCAGATGTAAGTATCCAGAAGGGAGGCTAAAGGTTTTCTTATTTGCTTTTGTTGTTGCTTGGAGCTGGGGGAATTATATGTTTCATTTTTTATAACTTCATTATGTTTACTTCACTTGATAAGGCAGACATAGCCAATGCCTGTTATTAATTGGTTTTATCAAGATAGTACTCTCTTATATATTAAAAATTTGAATCTTAAGAGACACGTTTAATGAAAATAAATGCCATTCCCAAATCTCCAACTTTGAGTCTCACAGAACTAGACTGAATCTTAATGATTGCATACTTTTATAAATGGAAGCAAAATGTTACCTTTCTGTAAAGTCATACAAATCAGTAAATACAGTTTGAACACAATTTCCTGCACTTAGTTATTAATATTATCACAAATGTTAACTAATAATTTTCACATAAGCTTTTAATATCATTATTCCAGAAATCAGTATAAACGTTCTGCTCTCATGGAGCCCCTGATACAAGCAAGAAGAGTTTTCCCCCTCCCCAGCTTCTCCCTTCTCTCTCTGGTTCCTGGTTACCATAGGTTAAGAATTTTTTCCTCTGTTATTCTTCTGTGCCATCCTGCTTCTGCCTTGGAGCCAGAATACCATGGACTGAAACTACAAGCAAAAATAAACCTCTCCTCCTTAGAGTTGTAGGTATCAGATATTTTGGCTCAGGACAAGAAAGTGACTAAGGCAACTTATACTATGTGAAATAATACAATAAAACTAAAAAAAAAGACACCAGCGTCTGCCAGTTCCAAGCTGGCTCTACATTTTGGTCCCCCATGGCATGTGGCAGTAGAGGTGGAAAATAATCAATCTGATCCTGGATGAAGGCATTGCCTGGGGAGAGACACCTACCATTCAGCAGATACCAGACCAGAGGGTCAATCACCTTTTGTATCTAACAGTGTGAGCAAGGACACACAGTGCCTTGAACTGTAAACACAGTCTGGGGTGCATGGACAGAGGGGCGGCTGGTTCAGTGAGGCACCTCAAAAATCCGTAAGTCCTAAAGCTAGGCATAGAAATTCACCACTGTCTTCATTCCAAGACTGCACATCCTAGAAAGAAAGTACTTATTCAAAAACAAAGAAGAATTTTTTCTGTCACTCAAACATTGTGTTAACAGTGCTGGAGAAACAACCTAATGCAGAACCTCAAGATCCTAGAAGAAGAAGAGCATAACAAACCCAAAGCTCTTACAAGAGAGGAAATTATAAAGATCAGAGCAGAAATCAATGCAATGGAGACTAAGAGAATGATACAAATATCAATGAATCAAAGAGTTTGTTTTTTGAAAGAATAAATAAAATCAATAAACCTTTAGCCAACCTTATCAAAAAGAGGAAAGAAAAAGGCTCAAATCCGTGCAATTAAGAATGAAAAAGTTGAAATCATAACAGATCCAGCAGAAATCCATGGGATAGATCATCAATACCTACTTAGAGAACCTATATTCTAATAAAATGGAAAACACAGAAGAAATAGTCAGATTCCTAGATGCACACAAATTTCCAAAGTTAAATGAAGAAGAAATAGAAATTTTAAACACTCCAATTACAGTAAGTGAAATTGAAAATGTAATAAAAAATTTACCAGCAAAGAAAAGCCCAGGGCCTGATGGCTTCACTGCTGAATTCCAAAAGACATTTAAAGAAGAACTATCACCATTACTCTTTAAACTCAACAAGGAAATTGAAAGGGAAGCAATACTTCCAAATTCATTCCTGGAAGCAAATGTTACTTTGATTCCAAAACCAGGGAAAGACCCAACCAGAAAAGAGAACTACAGGCCAATAGCCCTAATGAACATAGATGCAAAAATCCTCAACAAGATACTGGCAAACAGAATACAGAGAGTCATCAAGAAGATCATACACCCTGACCAAGTCGGATTTATCCCAGGGACTCAAAGATGGGTCAAAATACATAAATCAATAAACATAATACACTATATTAAAAGAGCCAATGACAAAAACCATATGATCATCTCAATAGATGCAGAAAAAGCATTTGAAAAATCCAACACCCATTCATGTTAAAAACGCTACAGAAAATTGGAATACAAGGTCTTTATCTCAACCTGATTAAGGCTATCTATGAAAGACCAACAGCCAACATCATACTAAATGGTCAAAAACTGACAAGTTTCACACTAAAATCAGGAACAAGACAAGGAACAACACCACACCTGTTCAATATAGTTCTGGAAACATTAGCCACACCAATTAGAAAAGAGAAAGGAATAAAAAGAATGAGGATAAGAAAGGAAGAAGTTAAACTGTCATTATTTCCTGACTATATGATACTTTACATAGAAGACTCAAAAAACTTTGCCAAAACACTTCTAGACTTAATTGACAGATTCAGTAGAGTAGCTGGATACAAGGTAAACCCTCAAAAAACAATAGCCTTCTTATACACAAAAAAGAGACTCACTGAGAGAGAAATTAGGGAAACAATTCCTTTTACAATAGCATCCAAAAAAATGAAACATGCTGGAATCAGTCTAAGAAAGGAAGCAAAAGACCTCTATACTGAAAACTACAGCACTCTGAAAAAAGAGATCAAAGAGGATATAAGAAAATGGAAAGACATCCCTTGCTTCTGGGTAGGAAAAATGAATATGGTCAAAATGGCCATACTTCCAAAACTGGTATAGAACCAGTGCAATCCCGATTGAAATACCAACAGTATATTTCGCAGAACTAGAGAAAACAATCCAAAAATTCACATGGAACCAGAAGAGGCTTAGAATAGCAAGAGCAATTCTAGGCAACAGAGACATGATACAAGGTATCACAATCCCCAATTTGAAACTATACTACAAGGCTACTGTGAGAAAAGCAGCATGGTACTGGCAAAAAAACAGACCTGAAGATCAGTGGAATAGATTAAAAGATGTAGAAACAACTCCCAACATACTCAGCCACCTCATCTTTGACAAAGGAGCCAACCATCCTCATTGGAGGAAAGATAGCCTTTTAATAAATGATGTTGGAAAAACTATATTTCAACCTGCCAAAGATT
>NW_004624932.1:1366442-1388745 GCF_000247695.1 Heterocephalus glaber | reverse complement strand
TAAAGACCCAATTCAAAAATGGGCATCTGAAATGAACAGACATTTCTCAGACAAAGAAGTAGAAATAGCAAATAAACACATGAAAAAATGTTCAACATCACCGGTCATTTGAGAGATGCAGATGAAAACAACACTGATTTTCCATCTCACCCCAGAAAGAATGGCTCCTATTAAGAAATCAACCAATAACAAATGCTGGTGGAATGTGGGAAGAAAGGAACACTTCTCCATTGTTGGTGGGAGTGCAGACAAGTGCAACCATTGTGGAAATCAGTATGGAGATACCTCAAAGAACTAGGACTAGTGGTCTCATTTGACCCAGCTATTCCCCTGCTGGACATCTTCCCAAAAGAATTGAAAGTATCATATATGCAATATATGTGCACCCATGTTTATAGCAGCATAGTTTTTAATAGCTAAAGTGTGGAAACAGGCCAAGTATCCATCAACTGGAAACTGGATAAAGAAGATGTGTTTTTCTTTATAAAATGTAGTACTACTCAGCCATAAAGAATGAGAAACTAGAGACATTTATAGCTAGATGAATGCATATTGAGATCATACTCTTAAGTGAAATAAATAGGACACTCATTTTAATACTGAATAGTTTCTCTAGTGTGAGAAACTGAAAGTGCAAATAAGGTTTAAAATGATTAAAATGAATAATTTATAATTTGAAATAGGGAGAAAGGTCCAAAGGGGTAGGGGCAGTGGGAGGGAAAGGGGAAAGCAAAGAAGGGAAAGAAAAAATTATGAGAAAAGGAAAAAATGGAAACAAAGTCTATGTAAATAGGGAAGGGTGGAGGGTTTGAGGGAGGACAGGGAATGGGGAAAAAAATAAGAACCAACATACATCATGTACGGGTACCAGCACCCAATGATAAATGTAAACATATTGTATCCCTAAAATGTACCAATAAAAGAATTTAAGCAAAAAAAAACAGTGCTGGAAGACATTTATTACCTAATTTTTAGACTTCCTCCAAAGCTACAGTAATCAAGGCAATGTTGGTGTAAGGAAAGACATGTAGATCAATGGAATAAAACAGAGAATCTAGAAATAGAACCACACATGTATGGTCCACTGAGTTTCGAAAGATTATTTAACATTAACATTTTATAGAACATAAACTCAACTCAAGAGCAGAGGAAAAGATAGTGTTTCTAACAAATGGTACTAGAACTCCCGGTATCCATATGTAAAAAATTAACCTCATCCCTTTGTTTCTATACATAAAAATAACTTGAATGGATCTATGAACCTAAATATGAAAGACTAAAACTATAAAACTTTAAGCAGAAATTATAAGGGAAAATGTTCATGAATTTAGGGCAGGTAAGCATTTCCTAGGATACAAAAAACATGATATATAAAAGAAAAAAATTGATAAATGAGATTCCATCAAAATTTAGAACATTAAAAGACATCTTTAAGAAAATGCAAAGTAGTTCTTAAACAGAACATATTTATAGTACATATAAACTATGACCAGAATATATGAAGAACTCTTACAGCTAATTAATAGATAACCCAATTAAAAGTAGACACAAGAAGATGATAAATAGCCATTACAGTACAAGGAACGGTGTGCAACACTAGAATCAGAAAAATACTAATCAGTACAATAACAAGATTGAATTATACACTCATTAGGGAGATGAAGTTAAAAGTTTTAAAAGAACAAATGACAGCTTAGGTGTGAACCAGTTAGAACTTTCTAATACTGTTAATGAAAATGTAAAATGATAAAACCATTTGGGAAAACAATACAGAAATTTCTTGTATTACTGTTAAGAACCAACAGTTCTGTTTTAATTTTTTACTTAAGAGAAATGAAAACACATGTTCAAAATACATTGCACATACAAGTTGACTATCCCTTACTGAAATTCTTGGGACCAGAAGTGTTTCAGATTTTGGTTTGAAGTCCACTTGATTTGCAAAAGGGATAGCTACTCCTGCTTTTTTGGGGGGTTCCTGTTGCATAGAGTATTGTTTTTCCCCCTTTAACTTTAATTATGTGAGTTTCTTTTTGAATTAAATGTGTTTCTTGTATGCAGGATATTGTTGGATCTTGCCTCTTGACCCACTCTGCCAGACTATTTTTTTTGATTGGTGAATGGAGACCATTAACATTGATGGTTATAGCTGATACATATTAACTTATCATTGTCATGATATTTTCTTTTTGTTGGATTCTCACCCTTTGCTTTAATTTCTTGTTGTGCTTGATGGATTCATTCTGCTGAGCTTCCTGGGGTTGTGATCCTCATTGTCTTTTCCTAGGATATTGTCTAAAATTTTTGGAGTGCTGGTTTGGCATTCATGAAGTTCCTAAGGTGTTCTTTGTCATGAAAGTATCTTATTTCTCCATCAATTTTGAAAGATAGTTTTGCAGGGTATATCAATCTGGGTTGGAGGCTGTTTTCGTTTAGGGCTTGAAGTATGTCACTCCAAGCTCTTCTTGCCTTGAGGGTTTGTGCTGAGAAGTCTGCTGTGATCCTGATGGGATTTCCTTTGTATGTGATTTGTTTCTTTTCTCTTACTGCTTGTAGAATTTTGTTCTGTTGGGTTTCTGGAATCTTAACTATTATATGACTATGTGTAGATTTTTTAAATCAAGGCTAGTTGGAGTCCTATGCATCTCATCTATCTGTATGTCAAGTTCTTTTCTCCTGCTTGGGAAGTTTTTGGCCATCACTTCTGTGAATAGTATTTTTTATGTCATCTGCACTCTCTCCTGTTTATTTATCGACTCTGATCCATCTTATGTTATTCTTCTTTGCATCATCTGTTATTCTTCTTTGCTTCATCCAGCACCTGCTGGATCAATTTTTCAAGGTCCCTTACTATTTTAAAGAAATTTGTCTTTTCCTGGTCACTAATTGCAATCTTATCTTCTATATCTGAAATTCTGTCCTCACATTGGGTCATTCTTCTGCATAAACTTTCAATGGAGTTTTAATCCCCTGGAAATCCGTTTGCATCTCTTTTATGGATTCCATTTGTTTCCTATGTTGGGATTCCATCATGTTCCTCTGCTCCTCTATGTTTTTTTAATCTGTGTCTGCTCTAGATTTATTAATCATATCTTGCACTATGGGTACAATCTCTGCTGTTATCTGAGAAAGTATTTCTGATTTCATTTTTCGAGATTCTCTTTTGTCCCCAATTCAGAGAGTCCAGGTGGTTGAATATCAGATTGTTTCATCTTGTTTCCCATTCATGTTGCCTTAGGTGATCTGGAAGTCTGATTTTGAGACTTATTTATGTGTCTTCTCATTTCAACAGATGCAGCCTGCTGTGCCTTTGTTGAGGCAACTTTTTGCTCACCTAGTGGCCTTCAATTCTCAGCATACCACCGAGCAGCCTTTTCTCTGCTGCTCACCAGTACACCAATTCCTGGGTTCAGAAAGGTGGCCTTCTGGATCCAAGCTGACCTGTTGTCTGGGTGGGCTTCTGGCTTGGGCCTGTGCACAGTTGGGCTGGTATCTAGGTGTGCCTCTGGCTAGGGGTCCTATGTAGCTGTTGCCTGGGAGGGCCTTTGGCTAGACATTGTGCACCCCAGTTCTTATTGTGTGAGCAAGTTTCTGGATATGGTCTCGCACACTTACTGATGGTATCAGGATGAACTTCTGGCTGTTGCTTGTGTGCCTGTGCAGGTCTTTTCCAGGTGGACCCTTGGCTTGTGCTTGTAAGTCCCAGCCTCTAGGGTCAGGGTAGAGCCCTGGCTGGGATATGCTTGTAGCCAAGCTGCTCTAGTCCACACCACTGCTCTCCCAATTAGGTGGTCTGATGTGCTTTTATTGCATAGATTTTCTTTGCTTTTCTGGTGGGCTTCAATTTTCATCAAGGAGCCTCAGAGAGGCCCTCTTTCTGTTGTTCACTTCTTGTCTATATTCTTGAGCTCAGAACAATGTCCTTTATGACCCCTGTAACTCTGTGGTGTGGATCCAGGTAATGGTTCAGTACAGCCATGGGGTTGGGGGGTTGCTGGGGCCCACACAACTTACTCCCTCAGCACTAGGTATGGGGCTCTGCTCCTTGGCACTCTGGAGCCATGGTATGACGGCCCATGTCACTCAAACTTATTTTAGTTTTCTATTTTAAATTCTTTTTCTCTGTCCATTCATTTTTCTGAGGAGTTAGGCTTTTTATCCCTTTTTAATATCTTTCTCTTTAGTTTGTTTCCCTTCTTTTTCTCTTTTCCCCTTTCAACTTCTTTTTTCTGCCTTCTTGTCTTTCATTTTCTGTATTTTAGTTTGCTTTAGTTTTCTTTTTTTCTTGTTCATTCTTTCCCATAACTGCTTTCTAACACTATCAATTTCATTTATTCCTCGAGAGGAACCACATCTTACTTTTCTGTCTTCCTTCTTATATCCCATTTGTTAATTTTTCACATTTTACTCTCTTCATTCTCCAGTTCTGAACCCCATCCACTTTTGTAAGTAGAATATTAAGCTTTATAAATCTCTAGCTCATTTATGCTATTACTGTTGAATACCATTCTATTGTTAGTGAAGGTAAAGTTGATCGATTTAGTAATATGTACTATATATCAATTGTAAGTCAATATCTGGGTTATGTTAGTGATCATACTATAGTTATAGATCTCTTTTTTATGATTAAGGGTGGTACATTATTGATCCTTAGGGTTTGTCAATATCCAGTTTGTGTTTGACACTATTATTGCTGCTGATTTTATTAGTATAGCAAGGTGACACAGTTGTTGCTATTAATTGGTTTTCTTGGGACTCCAATATCTGGGTTGCCTTGGGATTATTAACAATACTGTGGCCCATGCCAGGAAAGCTGAGCACTAGTCCAAAAACACTGCAAGTACCTCTGCAAGTACTCAGAGATAGTTGGACCCTGGGATAGAGACAAGGCCAATAGTTCGGCATACACAGAGGTCACCACTAAAAGTAGATATCAACTAAAGAGTTCTCCATCTTAGCAACAAAGCTCGCCAGTATAATCAGCTCACAAGCCTCAATACAAAATTAAACAAACAAAAAAATCCTCAAGAAATAAAAATATGTAAGGACAAGGCAACAAAATGCCTAACCAAAAGCTTATGCATGAAGCACTGAAGAGGAGGAAGCCAAAAGCCACATAGACAAATAATTTGTCAGGATAGAAAAGAAGATAACAAAATAGATCAATAAGGCTCTTGACAAACACAGAGAAGGTATTAACAAACAGATAATGGGACAAATAAATAAAATGTTCATCAAATGTTCAAAAAATGCTAAAAACAAGCTAGCAAAACTAAAAAATGATGCAAAATATGAATGACCAGGATAGAAAAAAAATTAGAGTCCATAAAAAGGTTCCAAATAGAAATACAGATGATTAAAAATTCTGTCCAAAGTATGGACATCAGAAGTGACCGCCATGAACATAGAGTGTCAGAAGTAGAAGACAGGGCTATTTTTGGTGATAAATTAATCAGAGATACCTTAAAAATAAGGGCCATGAAAAATGGATACAACAACTTCTAGATCACTCAAAGAAGACTAATTTAAGATTAATTGAAATTAGTGAAAAAACAGAATACAGCACAAATGATAGTTTTTAAAAAACATGTTTACTGAAATAATAGCAGAAAACATTACAAATAAGAGAAAGAAATATAGATATAGATATAGATAAGTGAGGCATATGGAACCCCAAGTAGCCAAAAAACAAAAAACCAAACAAACCTCCCCACAAAACACCATAGTCAAAATCCTGGAAGTCCAATGAGAGAATACAACCTTAAAAGCAGTTACAGAAAACCAATGAGTAACTTTTAGAGGTAAACTCATTACAATTAGAGCAGTCTTCTCAACACAAACCTTAAAGGCCAGGAACTTGGAGTAAAGTGTTTCAAACCCTAAAAGAAATGAGTTTCCAACATAGTACTGAAACATTGGCAAGAGCAATTAGGCAAGGAAAAGAAATAAAAGGGATATATATAGGAAAGAAAGAAATCAACCTATCATTATTTGCAGATGACCTCATTGTCATACATAGATATCCAAAAGAAATCAACCAAAAGATGCATAGAACTAATAAGCAAATTCAGCAATGTAGCTGGATGCAGAGTCAACTTCCCCAAATTCCATAGCATTCCTGCATACCATGAATCCACTGAGAAATTAGGAAAAAATAGCCCCCACAGTAGCACCAAGAAAAATTAAATACTTAGAAATTAACCTAACCAAAGAAGTGAAAGACCTCTACAATGAAAACCAAAGTATTCTGAAGAAGGAAATTGAAGAGAACATCAGCAAATGAAAAGATATCCCTTTTCCTGGATAGCCCAAACCAATATAGTCAAAATGGCCTTACTTCCAATATTGACAAGCAGATTTAATGGACTCTCAATAAAAATACCACAGCATTCATCACTGCACTGGAGGAAACAATTTCAAAATTCATGGGAATCAAGACAAACATAGAATAGTGAAAACACTCCAAGGTACCAAGAGCAAAAGGAAGAGCACCAGTTTTTCTTTCTTTCTTTCTTTCTTTCTTTCTTTCTTTCTTTCTTTCTTTCTTTCTTTTCAGGTACCAGGGATCAAACTCAAGACCTTGCACTTGCAAGGCAGGCATGGTGCCACTGAGCTGAATCTCTGGCCATGGCATCACATTTTCAGATTTGAAGCTATACTATAAATTGCAGTGATAAAAACAGCATGGTACTGGCACAAAAACAGATATGATATCAGTGGAACAGAATAGAGGATACAGAAACAACTCCAAACACATTCAACTGTTTGATTTTTCACAAGAGGGCCAAAAACATACATTGGAAAAAAGATAGCCTCTTTAATAAATGGTGCTGGATAAATTGACTATCCACATGCAGAATATTGAATATAGACACATTCCTCTCATGATGTAATAAATTAAAATCAAAATGAATTGAAAAACTAAATATTCAAACAGAAACATTTAACCTGCTCTAAGATAAAATGGATAAAACCAGAGCTAGGTGAGGATTTTCTGAATAGAACTCCAATTGCATAAGAAATAACAGGAAAAATCAACAAAGGATCATATTAAATTTAAAAGTTTCTGCACATCAAAACAAGCAGAGTAGGGAAACAAACTCCTCAGAATGGGAAAAAATTCTTTCCAGATCTTCCTTAGGTAGAGGATTAATATCTAGAGTATATATAGAAATCAAGTCAGGCTTGGTGTTACATGCCTATAATTTTAGCACTTGGGAGGCTGAGGCAGGATGACCACCATGAGTTTGAGGCCAGACTGCGGTACATACTGTCAAGGATTCAAGGCCAGCCTGAAATACGTAGCAAGACTCTTGCCTCAAAAAAGAAAAGAAAACAAAACAAAAACAAAGAAATCCTATAAACAATTATACCCTCACAATAAAAGACTCAATCAAAAAAGGGCAAATGAAATGAGTAGATGCTTCAACAAGGAAATATAAATGGCCAATTAATACATGAAAACATCACAGGCCATTAGAGAAATGCAAATTAAAATGGATGTACCCAAAGACAATAATATTAAGTAAAATAAATCAGACACTCAAGCTTAACTATTGCATGGTTTCTCTTATATAAGAAATCTAAGTAGGGAAGTAGACCTTTCTATAATAAGAAGACCAAGAGGTGGAGGGAGGGGGAGAAAAAGGAGAGAGAAGGGATGAAAAAAAAAATTAAGGTGTGTCATGTGCACGCATCAACTGTGTGTGAGGAATATAAACATTATGCACTATTTACATATACTAATAAAAATTTTGTTTTTAAATAAATAATAAATAAATAAATTTCCATTATTTACTTCTAGCATTCTATCTTTGAATCCTTTGGTTTGAAAAATGGCATTCCAAGAAGGAAAAGGAAAATGAGGAAACAAGGAGTTGGATTCACTAATTATATAAAAACTTTTTGGAAAAGTGAAGTTAAATATATGATTCAAGCCCCCCAAAAGCAGATTAGCCTTGATATCAACATTTACTACATATATGAAAAAGATTTTTAATATCATTCACTAGTAAATAACTGTATTTTTAGTATTACTTCAACATTTCTAAATCTGAGACTTTTGTCACTTAATGCATTGCATTCATTGCCAATTAATGCATATGTTATTGTGGTAGAGGGCCACATCCTACTTTTTACATACAGGTTAGACATTCTTGCCAAGTAAGTAAGATAACAAGTAGTCATTATAAGAAGAAAGAACTCAAGTAGAAAGAAATTACCAAAGGGTTGAACAAATAGTAACTTATGAAAAGTTAACTAAACATTAGGTAGAAATTCTAGAACCTTACATGTGCCTTTTCCCTCTTGGCCTCATTAAAATTCTTCTGCTGCTTTATACCTTGGGTCACAATGAGCTTTGAAGGGACTGGGTCTAATGAATTTCCATAAAAGCGCTGAAAACAATGATATTTTTGCAAGCTTCTATGAACACGAGGGTTCTCAGACTTTCCTGAAAAAGAAAAGATTTAAAATGCAACATGACTGTATTTTTCAACAGCATCACTACTAATCCTTCACATTATCCCACACTAACGTGTACTTTGCTTTGTAGTATGGAACACTATTTTAACTTGATTACTTTTGTTATCAGGGAATCTTTTTTTTTTTTGGTACCAGGGATCAAACTTGGGACCTTGCGCTTTTGAGGCAGGCGCCAGAACCACTGAGCTAAATCCCTGGCCCGAGGGAATCTTAATTCAGACCATTTCTTGAGTGTAGAATAATTTCATATCTTACTTAAAGGGTAAAGGTAACAAAATATTTCTCATGGCCTATATCCAAAACCAAAATTTGGGGTACTACAAAAATTAACAGATTCTGGGCATTACTTCTGTCATATGAACTAAAAATTAGATTTAGGAAAAGGTACAGGCAGAATCAAGAAGAAAATAATCTAAGCTATACTGACTTTTCACATCAATGAGTAGAAAAAGTTGTTACTCTGAATGTAAAACATGAGTTTGGCACCTTGGGAAAAACCCAATGGCACAGGAAGGACCAACAATCAAGGTCTGACTTACTCCCACACCCTCCAAAAATGTACAATACTCATCTGCATGCGTAACTATGCTGGTTTATTTCTCTGTCTGAATCTAAACATACCAAGCTGAACCACTTAGAAAGTCGTGAATAGATAATCTACCATAGCACCTCACATCTTGTAGGATTCTGACACATTGACATAAGCAGGCTGATAAGAATTTCCAGGGCCTAGCTCTTATGGAGACAGGGGCCATATTTGTGTGCTTCCAACTCTGAACCTACGTATGAACAAAGCGGGTATTTTCTTTATTGTCTTTCCTAATGTACATCAAGGTATCTTGCACACCATTCTTATTTAAAATATTTAATTTCTGGCTGAAAATGCGATCATTTTTGTCTAAAAATAGAAGGCAGACAATGAAATAGACTAAGTCTCAGAACTCACCAGCAAAGTTGCTTTTAGTCCGATCATAATCGTCACTAAGGGGTCTGTGAGAATGCCAGTGCACGAGCTCATCGAACTCCTTCTGTTTAACCAGCGACGTTACAATAGGATCATCACTGTGAGTGAGAAATGCACGTTGTACATTGCATATGTTTCCTCATACAACACAGCACAGATTTCATTTAATAATAATAATTTTGAAGTCCATATCTCCCTTCCTCCTTCTGGGATACAACGTGGGTGGTAGAACCCAAAGAAGAGTTTATTACGGCTCAAGAAGCCTAAACCGTCTGACATCTCTAACTGTCCTAACAACATCAATAAACATTCACTATTAATTAACTAATTAGAAACATGTAACTGGGGTAGTTTACAATAAGGTTAAAATCCTACAGATGTATACCCAGTTTACTCAAAGGGCATTGACATTTTGGACGTTAAATTCATTATGTATTACAAATATATATTACATTAATGTACTCTAATCTGCTGCATTTCAAACAATCCTTAATAAATAACTCATTGATCCCATATAAACATTTATTCAAGTATATTTTTAGCTCATTACCTCCTTAGAAAAGGTAAATCTTTGAAAATGTCTCCAACAAATTTATCAACCATTTGAGATGACATTGGAATAAAACCTAAAGTAGGCATTTTTTCCTTGGAGCTTTCTGTAAACAAAACATTAAGATAAGGTCAAATGTAAATTTTTCGTACAGGAATTTTATATAACCTTTTCTGGAAACTTCATGTTAAAAATGTTTTTCTTTACATTTATAAATTCTAGCCCTTCCCATAAAACTATTTCCCATATTTAAACATTTTGGAACACAAATGGGTGGAGGAATTGATGAATAGATACATATATACTTCTGCTCCTTATTTTCAAATGTTTATTTCTTAGCAGAGTTTGATTGTGTATACCCATAATCCCAGCACTCTAGGAGGCTAAGGCAGGAGAATCAGAATTTTAGGTCCAGTTTGTACAACTTATCAACTCAGCAAGACTGTCTCAAAATAAAAATTAAAATAGGAGTGGGGAATAACTCAGTTGGAAGGCCCTTGGTTCAATCTCCCAGCACTGCATAAAAAGAAAATCAAACGTTTATTTCTTTTGTTATTCTCTGTTGTGAAAAAAGAACTTTTAAAATCGAGTGTCACTCAAAAAGATAATACACACACACACAGACCTTCATGAACATGAAAAAGTAGGGAAAAATAAAAGTGGCAAAGAAATTATTTGTTACCATTACAGTACTCCTTGGGTTCTCTGATTTTACAAACCCCCACACACAGTCACATGCACAGTGGATGGATAGATACATAGATAGATAGATAGATAGATAGATAGATAGATAGATAGATAGATAGATAGGATGTGTCTGATAATACTGAAATGGGTTAGTGAATGAGTTTTGATTCAATGTCTGGTTCACAACTTCAGGTAAACTGCAACTGCTCTGTCTGCTGTCCTGGCAGTGTTCAGCGGGACTGTGTTTGTCCTAACATCTTCCTCTTGTAAGCCCCTGAAACCTTGCCTAGTACTCTTCTGCACATGCCCATGTGAACCAGGGTAGAAATGTTAAGGGCAATCCTCTTCCAACATCATGACAGGAGTTGGATGATAAATATCTCAGCCATCTTGCTTTTCAATAAGACACCTCCAAGGCAACTTGTACACTCAAGTTTCTCAGGGAAATTTACCTGTAGTTGCCCACAGCGCAAACTTATTCGTCACTATGTCTTACATACTTCCAGTTCTGCGCTAACATTCCCTTATTGGATCTTCTTGGGATCAATAAACTACATAAATTCAATGGTTTTTGTCTGATAGAACACATTTAGATGAAAGGAAAGAATATATATGTTCTTCCCCACATTTCTGAAAAATATCCTTCTACCAATACAACCTAAGTTCCCCACAGCTTTCTTCTCATGTTTCTTCTGGATCATATTGTTCTTCTCGAAATTCATCATACAGGCATATTTTCAGTGGGTAAGTGTTGATGAATAAATCAAGTTATATTTTTCTGAAGATGCAGATTACATATTACTCCATTTTTATTTATATGACTATGAATTATATTTACTTCTATCATACACTGACATTTATTATTACTATTGGGAAGTGCAGAGGACCATAATATTCATTATGCCCAAAGCAGTCTGTGAAGAGTTAACCCCACAACTGGCTTGTTTATAGAAGTGAGTCTGGGTGAAGCCTACATGCCAAGGTCAGAGTAACACAACCAAATTCCATTCCCACGACTAAAATCTTCAGACTAGAAGGACAATGTTCTAATTACAACCACATATTTTGTCCATTCCGTTCCTAATTAGAGAATGCTTTGTCTTGTCCTTTATGAGCCTTGTTTACATTAATTTCCATAGAAACCACACATTGCCTTTACCCCAATTGTCAATAAAAGTCAGTGCCTGGCCCTGGCCAGCACCTTTGTCAGTTACATTGGCATTGGTCATCCTGGCACCCTGCTTTCTCTCTCTTAGTTCTGTCTTCTAGTGTATTTTTTTCCTCAGGCTTACATCATATACTGGGCAGGTGGGTACTGGAACCTGACTACAGGGGTCTCTGTCAGGGAAGTCCATTATTAGTCTAATTTTTGTTCCTTTGGAAGTTTGGTTCTTTTAACTTATTTCTTTATTTTTGGAATTCTGCAATTTCACCATATTTTGTCTGCTAGATGTATTTGTGAGTGTATATGTGTTTAATTTATCACATTGGGATTCATAACACATCTTGAGTGTTTAAATTCTGATCTTTTATCAATGCAGGTGAATGTCCAGTCTTTATTTCTTTGAAATTTACCCAACCCATATTAGCTCATTCTATCCTTCTGAATCTCCAAAAACAATCAAAGGTTAGACTACTTCCTATCCTTCATATTTCTTCACATTTTTGTTTCTGTGTTATTAAATTTTTATTGTATATATTTAAGGCCTGGTTCTCCTTTGAGATTAACTATAATTATATAAAAAGATTTTGAGTGTCTCAGCTAGCATTTCAGGCACTACATCATAATCTCATATTATTACCAATCTTATTTTTCTTTATTTCTTTGATTTTGTGCTGAATGACTAAAATCTATACTTTTTCCAACTTAATAGTATACAGTGCAATATTTAACATTTTAACTGCAGGCCTCATGTACACAGTAGCAGTCTATGTTTATCACTCTACACACCTGAAAATTTGTTACCCTTTGCCTACATATTCTCATCCTGCAACATACCTGCCCACATCACAGATAACGTTGTACTCTATGTTCTTTGTTTGCATGTATCGATTATTTTTTCAGATTGCATCTTTAAGTGGTATTGCACAATATTTTTCTTTCTGTCTCTCATTTATCTATCATAGCATAATGATTTTTATCATTTCTGAGCAATTCTTTCCATCTGTTTCAAGTTTATAAATTCTCCTTTTACCAATATCCAATTAGCTTTCTATCCTATTCATTAACAATATTTTTATTTTTTATTTTACAATTTGCTTTTTAAAAGTTCATAATTTTGTTTAAAGTTTGTTTTGCTTTTTTACTTTATTGGTACACTTTAGATACATAATGATAATGTGCATCATAGGGAATTTGTACCTGTACATGATATATCTTGCTGCTTCTTCTTTCTATTTGACTTTTCCAAGTTTGATTATTTTAAAATGTGAATGGCACTTTAAAAGTCTCTACTTATTGTCTCATTCTTAGAATTCATGTTTAATTTTCTAAATATTTTAACACAAACGTAATATATATGTAATAGTTATGATAATTACAAAATCCAAAATATTGTACTTAGGAGTTCCAATATGGTAGCTTACAATTCTCTTATGACTTAGTTTCTCATTTTTTTATAAATCTGTATTTGTATTCATATTTAACAGAAAACTCTGTAAAACAAAGTTTTATAACTTGTTCCTCACAAGAACTTGCAAATCCCTTGTATCCCTTTAGATTAAATTTCTAGCTCAGAGTTGCTTTGACCTTACTAACAGTTTAAACTGAAACCCCAAATTATCAGAGTATTTCATTTTGTTCCAGGCCCGGTGAGATTTGTTTGTCACCTTCCTCTGCTGAAAAGCAGGTCCTGAGAGATCTAGCCTTCAAGGTTTGCTCCAAGAATCCTGGCTTTGTGTGGAGATGTCAGTTACAGCAGCCCCTCCCTCCTGGCCTTCTCTCTTGTCCCCTCCCAGGGAAGCTGGGACCCAGGACTCTGAAGCACTGACAGAGCAAATGCTCCCAGGGCAGCAATGGCCTGGGCCCTGACTGTCACAAAGGGCTGCTCCTTCTTCATTCCTTGCTCCCCCTAAAATATTCTGTTTTTTAGTTTATTTTTATTTGCAAACCATCTCATTATGTTGCACAGTTTGCTCTCTGGGGGGGGGGGGGGTTCAAGCGATCCCCAGCCTCTTGAGTGCCAGGAATAAAGACTCACACCACCCAATCAAATTCAGTGGTTAGATTCGATCTTGATCTTATGGGAAAATTTGATTCATTCTCCTCTGATTCGGTTTGTGATCAGAATTGTGGCATGAATTAAGTTCATGAACTGAGATACCACTGTATACTTACGAGTGTATACATATGAATATATTAATGTGTGTGAAAATATGAATATATGTGAATATATATGTATATATGTATATGTGCCACATATACATATTGGTTTAAGGGAAAAACAATGGCAATATTGATTATGAGCAAAACATAAATCTTCAAATTACAGTCATAGCACACCACTCCAAGGGTATGACAATTATCAAAACACACAGCATAAGAAAATTATTTATATTTGAATATTGAATTAGTTGTCTCTTAAAAACATTTAGAGGAATAATGCTTTTATTTCAAATTAGATTAGGAATCTATTACCTTTGATTGTTGATGGATTCTTTTCAAGAAACTGAAGTTCGGTTGTTCTCACAGGAAATGCCTTTCCCACATTGAACTTTCTTACCAACTTTGACACAGTCTCCCAGAGATGTTCATAATCTTTCATAATGGCATTTCCCAAGTTCAAATGTAGACCTATAAAACAATTAAAATTACCTAGTATTGGGCGGGAGATTTAGCTCAGTGGTTCCGCTGCCTGCCTCTCAAGTGCAAGGACCGGAGTTCAATCCCCGGTACCAAAAGAAAAAAAATTACCTAGTATTAAGAGATATTTACACAAACATAAAAGCACACATTTTGATTCAATTCATAGAGCTCTGAAATACATGTTACATAGTGAAATTTTCAATGTTTTCCACACCGGACCTAAATGAAAATGGTAGACTTTAAAGATAAACTTGATTTTTGTTTGATAACTAGGGATTAAAATTGTAACTATAATAATAACAGATGGAGAATAATTTGTTCTTTAAGATAATAAATATATTATGCCATATGTAATGTTATGAACAATAAAACTAAATAAAAACTGTGATTTTTGAGATGGAAAATTAGTAAAGAATAATAAATTTACATATAGCCAATTCATTCCAATGCTAGACAATTAGGAAATGTTCTAAATGTCAGAGAACCATTAATAACAGTTGTATCTCTCTGAAAATGTTTTGTTTTTCTTCAATTATTAAAAAAAAGCAAAAAAACCAGGAAAGTGGCAGAGGAAATATTCTAAGAAAAAATTTAAAAAAGCAAAACAAATTACATATATATGTCATATATATATGGTTTTTTTTGTGTGTGTGTGGTACTGGGAATTGAACTTAGCACCTTGGGGTTGCAAGACAGGTGCGGTGCCACTGAGGTAAATCCCCAGCCCTACATGCTTTACTTTTGAAAAAAATTAAAATTTCCTAAATAATAGGAGTGAAATGGTTACTTTCATTAGAGAAATTTTATGGAGAAATATTATGTATGCACACAAATCAAAAAATTGATGTTAAAATTATCTGGAAATATCAGTTTTTCCAAAAATTCTTTAGGAATAATATTAAGAAAATAATATTTTGAAATACAATATTCATTCTGATTGCAACTAAGTAAAAATTACATATATAAATGAACAAATATTAAAAAAAAGAATTGCTATATCTAAGTATATGAAAATTATTTTAAACTTACAGATCTTTTAGATTGCTTATCTCTGGTTTAAAGTATAATAATTATTATATAGTAAGGTCATACCTTTCACATTTTCATTTTCATAATACAAAGTGATATTCTTCAACAAAGGCTCATCACTTAAGTCAGAAAGATGAATTAAATTCAGATTCCAAAATTCCAAAACATTTGTATTACACAGGATGAAATATTCACACCACTTTTTCTGGAAAAAAAAAATAACATTTTCATACTAGCAATAAAATACAGAATGACTTTATGTATTTCTATATTCAAACCAAAGAGCAAATGAGCAGGTCTGTTCTAATTCTTATTAATATAATTTAGGCTGGATAATGATGAAACTTTATTCCTTAGAATATTAAAACAAGAAATGCAATCAAAACTGAAGAAAAACATGAATTCTGTATAGTGCTTTATCCTGAATCAGGGAAATCTGTAAATGACTCTAAATTATTTTTTCTCCTCACACTGTGATCCACAGAGGCAGTTTTGAAGCTACAGAAGCACTTCTGCTTTCAGATTTGCCTCTTTTCTTTAAGAGTCAATGTCTCCAATTGTACTTCCCAAAAAATTGCATATTTTTTATCTCTTTTTGCCAACTGTATGCCTTTTATTTCACAGTTTATTTACATATTGAGTTTTACATATAAGGGAAATCATGTTATATTTAAGTTTATATGTCTAAGTTACTTCATTTGGCATCATAGTCTCAAGGTGCATCCATTTTCCTACAATTGAGTCAAGTTTATCCTTCTTTACAGCACAGTAGTATTCCATGGTGTGTAAATACATTTTATTTATCCATTCATCTGTTGATGGAGATATAGGCTGTTTTCAAAATTTAGGTATAATGAATTGTGTTGCTATAAACCTGAGTATACATACATCCCTGTGACATTAGGTCTTCAACTCTTTTGGGAGGAGAAATATTTGGGTCAAATGGAGTTTCTAGTTTTAGTTTTTTGAGTAATTTCCATACTGATTTCCACAGTGGTTTTTTCAGTTACACTCCCACTAATGATGAAGAAGTTTCCTTTCTTTCCACAGCCTTGACAGCATTTGCTGTTGGTTGATTTCTTTATGATAGCCATTACTTCTGGAGTGAGGTGGACTCTCTCAGTGTTATTTTAGTTTGCATTTCTCGAATGGCTGTGATGTTGAATGTGTTTCATGTATTTATTGGCCATCTGTATTTCTTCATCTTGATAGTGCCTATTCATTTCAGATGCCCATTTTTTTATTATGTCTTTAAATTGGAGAGGTCAAAAATTTTTTTTAGTTCTTTATATGTTCTAGATATTATTTCTTTTTCTGTGGAGTATCTGGCAAAAAACAATTTCCTATTCTGTAGATTGTTTCTTCACTCAATTGATGGTTTCCTTTGCTGTGTAGATTGTTACTTTGATGTGATCCAATTTGCAGTGTACCTTAATTTAGTTTGTCTTATGTATTTATGTGGGGTTTTTTTGCCTATAACTCTGGTTATTAATCTGTATATATGACAATTAACTCCATAATGACCTATAAGATAAAAAAAATGAATCTGATGCTGCCAAAATAAGAGGGGAGTGTTGGGAAGAGAAAAAATAATTCAAATGTGTGATGTACATGTACCAGTTCCCAAAACTGAATGCAATTATTATGAACTGCAGACATGTACTAATAAAAATTCAAAATTAAAGAACAATTTTTTAAAAACAGGGAGCATATGGAAAACAACCATCCAGAGATATAAAAGCTGCTGAATTCTTCAAACTTAGAGATTCTTATTCAGCTACACAAGTTTTCCCACACACGTTCATGAGTGGGAAGCCTTGTTCCCACTGCACCCAGGCAGAATGTCCTCGTGACCTTCACTCCTGTCAGAGTAGAACAGACAGGAGCAGGAGCCTAGCCAGGGCTTCATTCTGTGATGTTGTCTGCGAAGGAAGTTAAATTGAGAGAGGAGACTGAGACTTTTCTGCCCCACACGCCCTTCAAAACAAAACACAGCTGTTCTTAAATTGTGAACAATATATTTATCATTATTGATATGGAGCTTTAACCTACCATTGTCCAAATTCAGTAGTGTGAATGAGCTAGCTGTTATTTTTAATTTGTTAGATGGCACATTTTTAAAACTGAAATTAATTTTAATAGTTAATTTTAGTAATATTATTATTTCAATATGTAATAAATACAAATATACTAACAGAGTGGGTCTGTAAATTTAGAAGGTCTTTAACTTTAGATAGTTTACATGTTTTTCATACTAAATTATTTTCTTTAAATGTATGGCACACCTCAATCCAGAGTACTCACATTCCAAGAGCTCACTGTCCATTTGTATCTATTGCCTACTGCATTTCACAGGCTGGCTGCAAACAGGTGAGTCAGAGAGGCTGCCCAAAGTTCATCACAAAGTTGTGAAAATCAAACAAGCAGGAACCTTCTAACTCTGCTGCAGTTTTATCTCTACAAATGAGTCACTAAAGAGAGTGTCACAGAGTCATAGAATGGTTGTACTTAAACTTCAGCATAAGCTTCACCTGGAAAGGTTGTTAAATGAAACACAGATTCCCAGGCTTCTGATTCAGGAGGTCTGGGGTGAGGCCCAAGAATTTAAAATTCTAAGAAGTCTCCACATTTTGCTGGTGCTGTTGTTCAGGAAATCACACTCTGAGAATCACTGTTACATAGGATGTTTTCCCTGAGCCCTTTCCCATCACTTCACTGAGTAAAGAGTAACATGGGAAAGCAGGACAGCAACTGTGTCTCAGTTTATTCACTTTGTATAAGAAGTGTCTCTCCTGTGGTCTCTGTGTGTCAGGATTCAAAATAACTTTCCCGGATCTGTCCTTTCTATGAGTTGTGCAGTTACTAACCACATCCTTTATAGTGAAATATTCAGAGGCTACCAGACGTTACGTTTCAAGCTACAGGATGCTTCCAAAACTCAAGCGTGGAGTAAGAGAAAGGCAGGAAGGGTGCTGTCCATGGAAAACCAGCCGGACAGAGCAGAAGTCACAACACAGCTGGGTCATGTGTTAGCTGTGCCAGTGGGCCACTTCAGCTTCCCAAGGCCAAGCTTTTCATTTGTAAAATGAGGGCATAACAGGACTGCTGATATGTCTAAATGAAGTAGGGGCAGTATTCGCAGAAGCAAATACAGAATTAATAAATACTAGCTGTGCTTATTGTTTTGAATGCCAGCCTTCTTAAAGACTAATGCTTCCAACCAGCATAAATAACAAGGAATGTCCCACAGGGCCAACTGAAAAAATTTCAAAATTTATAAAGACTTTTATAATGTCCTTTTATGTAATTCTTCCTTGTGCGTTAAAAACACTATGTAGAAAACTCTTCATAAATTACAATTATACACAGAGAGAACTCATTTAAATCTATAATTCAACACAACTATTATTATTCCATGATTGTGTACATATAATTTAACCTAGGTAAACTTGAAAAGGAAAATTACATATTTTTGAGAAATAAAATTCACAACAAAAATCATAGCATAATAATATTGATGCTATAATGCTTTATTTTAATTTACAACATGTAAAACTAGGCTTAATATATTAACCTGAAATTACTTATATTAAAATATCTGAAATGAATTAAATAGCTAGACATTAAATCATCCTATCCTCTTTTAATGAACCATAGTCTGTTGCCTATTGATGCCCTATCAAAATGCCTCTAGGAAATTTCCCCAGTGGGATTTCAAGTAGAGGATAGATTTTCTCACCAAACCATCAGTAGAACATCTATGGTATGGTGTTCACCACATTTAATATTTAGTGCATCACAGAACTACTTACACCATTCATTAGCACAGTTACAAGTGTACACAAATGCAGTCAGATATTCAATAAATGTGATTTTCTATACCTTACTTTCAGCTCCCAACCCTACAGGCCCAGTAAGCTAATAAAGTAAATATCTTCTAAGCACTACCAAGCAAAACTGTCCAACTCAATTCCACCTTAGTCAAACTCAGATCACCTCACTCCATCAATCTCCACACCTCCCATGCCAGACTTTGACAGGGGCATTTATGCAGTGGCATCCTCACTGCAGTGAGAAAAGGGTGCCCACTGCTCAGTGTGGCTGTCACAAGTCACTGCCCACTATTCTGCACAACCACACACCCAGGTCCTTGAATGGAGAATGAATGTCAGGGGTCATTTCCTTAGTCTCTCTCACCATCAACATTTACCTGACTGAGGCAATAATCACTTCATTTCTGCAAATCCCACTGTGTTTTCTCTACAATACACTGCTTGGCAAGCCAGGGAGATTTTTAAAAGTTAAAGTGCCGTTCTTCTGCTTGAAACCATTCAGTGTTTTCTCAGTACGCTTATGATCATGTTATACATCTGTCTCTTAACAGGACAACAGGATCCTACATGATTTGTCCCTTTTCTGGCTTAATCAATCCCCCATATTCTTTTCATTCCTCTTACAGTAGGAAGATCACTCTTCCTTGGTTATGACTTCCTCAGGATAATCACATGTGCTATTTTTTTTCTCTAAATCTACTTTGTATTCTTTTTTCATGCAGCTAACTCTTATTTAGCCTTCAGGATTTTGGTCACTTCAATTATTGAGAAAAAAACACTGAATACTGGATTGAATTTTTTATTATTAGAGTCTAATAATACTGTTAATTTCTCCATCATAGTAATTGTTAAAATTTATTATTTCCCTTCTCTGCAAAATATAGCTCTATGCTAGTGTTAGGATGGGGTGGATAAATGTGTCTCTTTCTCACTCTGTCTTCCAGATTAGCACAACATACATGCACTAGGTAAGCATGGACTGGCTCCCTGACTGATTTTTTAAAAAACGCCTTCCTTGGACATTTTGATTATGTGTGCCAAGATTCTTTTTTTTCTTTTTTTAAAGTCCATGTCAATTAGTTTACTTAATACCATTTCTGGATATCAAACTAAAATCAAAGACCTCAAATTAAAAGGAAAGGCTTGCATTTAAAAAGAATAAGAACATGCAGGCTCGCCCCTCAGGCCCCACCCTGCAATTGGGGGGCTGCGTGCTTGCAGGAGGGGGCAGGTGGGAAGGACCTCTAGATCCCAAGGCGAGTCTCTCCTGCCTGCCCCCGCCCAGGCCCCAGCGCCCACCAGGTCGGCCTGGCCCAGCCATGATCAAGGCGATCCTCATTTTCAACAACCATTGTCAGCCCAGGCTCTCCAAGTTCTACTGGCCCTACAGTGAAGATACACAACAACAAATCATGAGGGAGACTTTCTATTTGCTATCTAAGAGAGATGAAAATGTTTGTAATTTCCTAGAAGGAGGATTGTTAATTGAAGGATCTGACAACAAACTGATTTATAGACATTATGCAACACGACATTTTGAATTCTGTGTGGATTCTTCAGAAAGTGAACTTGGCATTTTAGATTTAATTCAAGTGTTCATGGAAACATTAGACAAATGCTTTGAAAATGTCTGTGAACTGGATTTAATTTTCCATGTAGACAAGATTCACATTATTCTTGCAGAAATGGTGATGGGGGGTGGTATTGGACACCAACATGATTGAAATTGTTACACAAATTAACGCACAAAATAAACTCGAGAAATCTGAGGCTGGCTTACGCTGTGCTGTATCAGATGTAAAGAATATGAATCTTCTTGAGATTCCCAAGGATTATTAACATTGGTGACATCAGTATAAAAGTGCCAAACCTGCCCTCTTTTAAATAAAATATAAAACAGGCCACTCCCAGGTAAAATCCAGGGGGAAAAGTCATCTAAGTTTACCATACAATTGTTTACCAAAAATAGAGAAGGAGAGTCTTAACTTTTGCTCTTGGATTTAAGTCAAGTTACTGTGTAGAAGTTGTGTAAAATCAGTATGAAAGTTCGATGTTGCTTTTCTTGCTTGGTGATTTTAAAGAAATTGTGTAGTTCCAGTGTGATTTGTTTTTCTTTTCTAAACTGCATTCCTATGCCCACCTAAGGCATGCCTCTATGTATTGGCTATTACAGTATTTTGAAAGTGAGGTATTTCTTTAATTATGTACAACCCAAAATGTTGATGTTTTGTATGGATCACAAGTGTAGCAGTCTTTAATTCTTTCTGCTGTTTGTCACAATTGTTAAAGAACCAAGTATGTGTTTCATGAAAACATTATGGCCTTTTCCTCTTAGTTTAAATAAATTCAAAGGTAACTGGATTTCTGAAGCACCTTTCTGTTTGCCTGATACCTACTTTAGCAATAACTTTATTTTACTACCCTCTGACTCAAAAAAGTGGATAAAGGTATATTTTATCACTGTTAAAAGAATAAGAACATTTATAATACAATCAAAGTTTTCTTTTTTTACATTCCATGAAAGAAAAATGATACTTCCACTAAAAGATAGTAGCCACTAATAATGATGGTAAAAAAGGTGCAGAATAAAACAAAACACATGTTTATTTGAAGAAAACACATGTGTATTTATAACATGAGGAACAACAGGAAAATCTAGGTATTTAGACTGAAGAAATAAACCAAACAATTAACAGCTGCCAATGATGATTTGAGTGCTGGGCCTCTGGAAGTATTTATTTGGACTTTGCTTTCTATTTTCCTAAGACTCCAAATTTGTACTCACTATCATTTATAATGGACAACAATAATGACATGTGACACTGATTTCTTCAATGTCACCAATGTTGTCCTATAGTTGATGACATAAAAACCTGACAGAGATTTAAGGAAAGAAAAATAAATTTTTTCCTTAGGTTATATATACATATATATGTATGTATGTATGTGTA
>NW_004624932.1:1305028-1343201 GCF_000247695.1 Heterocephalus glaber | reverse complement strand
CCCGGAGCGGCGCGAGCTCCCGCGTCAATGGAGCCCCGGGGCAGGCGGGCCGGGCGCATCTGGGCATTCCAGCCAGTCTTTTATACCCAGGCAGCGTTTCGGTTTCCTTTCTCCTCCAGGAAACGTTTTCAGTTCCCCTTCATCAGGAACTGGGTAAGAGAACTTTGGAAAAAGTGGCTTTTAGCATTTTTCTCTCCAACAGAGGCAATAATAAAAGGCTTTGGAATTAATTATAGTAAGCCCAGTATTTAAAAATAACCACGGAAGGAACTGAGGCCGAGAAATCTGGGAGCATCTGCATAAGATAAAATGAAAAAGGCAGTGGAAACAGATGAGTTTTAACCCCGTTGAATCTGAAACTCCACCATGAGATTTGGGGTCTTGCTGCTTTCATTTGTACGCAAAATGGGGGGAAAAAAGAGACAATACTTAATACACGAGGACGTAAGTTTCCAGTAGGAGAAGCTTTCTTGTGAGCTCTTTAGAACTTCCAAAAGGAAGGAGGAAAAAGTACTGTATCAGTAAAAAACTTCAACTGAAAAAGCCGCTTGTTTCCTTTTACTTCATTCTTGACGCTTTCACCTGTTGACGTTGGAAAATTAGGTTTCAACACCTTGTCATTTCATTTCATTTCATTTTTTAGTGTCCTAGTGTCCTTATTGGAAAGATACTGGAATTCTAGAAGTGGTGGGCGTGGGATCCCGGGATCATGGGGACCTGGCATTCCAGTCTGCTTCGTCTTTGGGGAAGAGCTGAGCCGCAGGTCCTGTTCCACCTTCCACCAGGTAAACTGTGAACTGCAGCCGTCGTTGATACACTGGAGAGTCATGTTGCTCACCAAGAGGTGGGGTTGTAGATGGAGGACGTTCTTCACATTCGTCTGGCATTTGTTTACTTGTTTATTTGGAAATTTGTGCTGTGTGTGTTACTGATGATACTGAGGCAAAATAAAAGCTGAAATTTAACATATGATCTATTGTAAATTGTCTTATTCTTATGTCCGCCTTCCTTAATATCTCCAATGTGGCAGACTGGATAAGGCCCTTCCCTCCTAACTCCAACAGTGGTCAAAGCCCCATTTTCTTGTGTTAACTTTCACACCAACAGGTGCTTTACAGTTGAGTTATTTAAGGACACTGAGATGGGGGAATGGTCTGTATTACCCATGTGGGCCCACAATAATCACGAGAGCTCTTATAGGCGGGAGGCAGGAGTCACAGAGTCAAAGAGACAACAAGAGAGTAAGTGGCAGGCTGGAGATGGAGGTGGATCCACAGGCCAGAGAATCGGAATCAGGTTTCTGGAAGCTGGCAAGGGCCTGGAGACACACTCTTTTCTAAAGCATCTAAAACCAGCCCAGATGACACCTTGACTGGAGCCCAGCAAAACTGACCTTCAGAACTGTAAGAGAATCAGTTTGTCTTAAGCCACTGTGTTTGTAACAGTTATAGAAGCCATAAAAACCTGTTATACTACTGAAAGCTAACAGAGTAGGAAACAGATGATACATTTTCCAACAGCAAAAATAATGCATTGTGTTACAACAACAGGCGGCATTAATCAAGAAAGCTACTGTGTGCTGCATTTATTATCAAATTAATTCTCACAATTTCATGAGCTGTGTGCTATCACTGTTGCCACTTTATAGATGAGAAAAATGATTAAAGAGTTAATACAACTAGGAAATGGCAACAAAATTCAAAACTTGGTCTAACTCAAAGCTTTATTTGTAATATTCTCTATTACATAATCTCTGATAAAGACTTCAATTTCTATAACTCAAACTCTTTCAGCTAATAGACAAATTATTTCTTTTATTTTCTTTTTTGGCTAAATTGTGTGGTGGTGTCCCTTAATCACCAATACTCTCATTCATGGTTGGAGGGAAGGGATAAAGTGGCACAAACACCTTGGGAAAAGTTTTGGAATTTTTAAAATCAATCTGAACATGTATCTTCTCTGTGATACAGCAATTTCAGTCAGAGATATACACAAGAAAGGAAAGGCAAATGAGAACTTACAGTCACACAGAGACTTGCATTGAATGTGCAAGCCCCTGATGGGTTTTAAGCTGTTGACACTCATGTTTGGAAACATTACTCTAGCTTTAGTTTGTACTCCATAGATTGATAGGAAGATGAGGGGTCCAGAGGAGGCTATGGAAGTCGTCCTGGAGAGAAATGGGATGGCTGGAACAAATATGGTGATATTCAGAATCGGAAAGATGTGGATTTATTGGGAGAATGTTTTCAAGATAAGTTTGGCATGGCTTGGAAGTGGAGGGAGGGGAGAGAGAAGAGAGTTGGGACTTCAAGGCTGACTCCTTGGAGCCAAGCTAGCACAACAGGATGGATGGTGGTGCTGGCGTTAGAACACCTTGAAAAGAGGCCATGGTTCAAGGGTAGAAATGCAAATGGGTGGGCCATCCAGTTACTAAAGATAATTGAGGAAACTGATGTAGATTCAAAGCTGGTGTAGCTGAGGAAGAACTTGTAGAAGCTAGGTTTGGGCTTGGTTCCTTACACACCCTAGTTTTTTATCCTCCTAACATACATATGAAACACCTACATGTTAATCTCATGTCATACTTGTTACAAAATAAGCAAAGAATGTATGGGCATTGCAGGGAAACAAATCAATCAGTATAGTATAATGCACTGAACACTCTGATGGAGTTAGAACAAAAAGCAATGGGAACATGGAGCAGAAATGCTGTAAGTATTCTGGAGACACACGGA
Source organism: Heterocephalus glaber (assembly GCF_000247695.1). Next base: position 1,340,463 of record NW_004624932.1, on the reverse strand, counting down.
AGCAGGTTCTGGACTTTGATTTTCAAAGGAAGAGCTGGGTATGTTGCTGAAGAGCTGCCGAGAAATCTTGGGTGTGGGGAGGAGCTAGGAAATACCATAAAGGAAGAAATTCCTCCTGCTCTGCAATTTCCTCTTACAGAGTCAGGCAGACTCAGCAGTATCCAGATATAAATAGTACATTAAAGATGATGGCAAAAAAAAGAAAACCTAGGGAGAAGACTGGGGTTACACAGGTTCCACATGGCCACCTCCCTCTGTTCTTCTGATGATCCTCTCCATTCACGTCTGTGGCTTCTTGTGACCCTAGGCCAACTAGGACGCAATGAAAAGCCTAGCCTGCTTCTTGGTTTGTCAGCAGGATATGTTACCACAAACCAAATGAACTACTGTTGCAGGGCAAGCCCAAGCAGGGGTAACTATTAGTGATGACAGGAAATCTTCCCGGAGTCAGGGCTCTGGCTGTACTGCTGGTCATCAACCAGATATGTAGGGAGAAACCGGAGGACATAACGATCCACACAGACTCCTGACCAGCAGTAATTAATTTGGCTAGTTCAGCAGAGAACTTGAGGAAGTTAGGTTGAAAAATTGGATACAAAAATATCTGAGGAAGAATGATGTGCATGAACTATAAGAGTGGACACCAAGTGTGCAAATCTTTATGTCTCAAGTCCATGTCCACAAGAGATGATGCACTACTAGAGAGCCTAGACAGCCAGATGGACAGGATGATGTACCCAGTAGATACTGGCTAATCTTGGTCTTCTACCTACTGTAGCTCACACTATAGAGCAAAATTCAGAACACAGTAAATCATGGTGGTAGTGATGGAGGCCATGCAGGAACCCAACAGCATAGACACCATTCCACCAAACCAACTTACTACAGCCATTGCTGTATATCAGACCTATCAGTGGCAGAAGCTTATGCAGTGCTTTAATACAGCAAAGCCTTCTGAAGGACCTGCCAGCCACTTGGTAGAAAATTGATTCCATTAGATTTCTTCCTAAGGAGGGCAGCAATTCATTGTCTTTGAAAACTACATGTTCTGAATATAGGCTTGCTTCCCTGATAAAGACCATGGGAGGTTAATTACTCAAAGTTGCACATTTGCAGAGTCCCTGATGGGATTCCATGTATAAATTACCTAGCTCCTTCTCGTCAGTGAAAGAATCATGGAGTGAATATTCTACAAGGGCTTCTGAAGGGACCTGGTTACTCAATGTGAGCTTTGCTTCATGACGAAGCTGTCATTAACTCTTATCCTCTTTCCTGCTTTCTTCCCTGTCTGCCTGCTAGTGACTCCTGGCCATTGTCAGTTGTCCCAAATGAACTATTTGCACTCAAATCCTCACCTTGGGACCTCTTCTTGGGGAGCTCGCTTTCTTGCTTCACACTAACATGCTGTTTTTTCTTAAGTATTTCAATCAACAACAAGCTCTTTCCCATCTCAGGAAACTAATATTCACCAATGGAGGAAAGAGAATCATTGAGACTGGAAAAGAAAGCAGAGAAGTGATCTTATAATGGGAAGAGTTTTCAAAAAAGATACTGACAAATGCCACTGAGAAATGAAATACAGTTAGAACTCAAAGTTGCCCTAGGACTGGAAAGTGGGAAAGTATTATTTCCAAAGAAAAGGAACTCTCTGTGAAATTGAAGGGACAGAAATTAGAATGCATTTAGGCAGCAGCCATGCAGTCAGCACCTGCAATGTACCAGGCCTTGCACTTTCTGACAGGAATATCAAGGGTGAATGGCAAAAGAGCCTCTGCTGCACTCAGGGAACTTATAGTCCAGTGGAATGATAAGCAAAAATGTAAATACTTAAAAGTTGTGAAAGTGGCATATAAGAATAAGAGGAGCTGGACATGCTGGCACACACCTGTGATGCCAACACACAGAAGCCTGAGGCAGAAAGCTTGCCACAAATTAGAGGCCAATCTGAGCTACACAATGAGTTAATTCAAGGCCAGCTTGGAATATATAGCAAGACTCTGTCTCAACAGACAAACAAATAAACAAGTTATAAAGACTTAGACTGGAGAGTTAAAGAAGATATTTCTAAGGAAATGATATTTCAGCTAAGCCCTGAAGGCGAGAAGAAGCTGGCCATGCAAAGAACATGGAAAGAGTATTTTCAGAAGAAACTACACATTCACAGCATGCAAACAGGAAAAAAGCTTGGTGTGCAGTGACAGAAGTTCACTGTGCCTGGAGCTGTGATGTGAGCTGAGACTGGAGAGGTAGGCCAGGATTGTCTCACCAGGACAGGATCCAGAGGAGAAACTTCATTCTGAGTACAGTTGGAATTTATTGCGTCATGGAGAAGTTGTGATGTGATCCAATTTTTGTTTTCAGAAGATGACACTGGCTGAATGTCTGAGAATGGCTGCATGAAGACTAAGCAGGCAGTAAATGAGAGAAGGAAGAGATGGTAGAACCAATCTACTTTTCCAAGAAATTTGCTCCTGGAGGTAAGCACAGAGGCAGAAAGGTAGCTCAAAAGAAGTAGAAATTCCACGGTGGTCTTTTCAGATGGAGAATAGTGACAGTGCGTCATTGAGCAGTCTTGAGCAGTCTGTGGGAAGACAGACAATCCAGAGAAGAAAGGAGAACAGAAGAGACTTAATCTAAGACAGTGGGGTGAAGGGTACTTCCGCCTTCCTTCTCCCTCAAGATTTCATTGAAATTTTAGAAAAGAGGCTGCATGTTTGTGATTAAGAATGTGTATAATGTGTAACTATGCAGGAAAGTAAAAAGGAGTTTCTGAGCTACAGGTATAAAATGGGTAAAGATTTGTAGAAAAATCAGAAGGATAAAATGATAGCCTTAAATTTCTCAGAGGCAAGAGTGCCAATTCCAAGCTACACTTTTGAAATTTTGGCAGATGTCACTGGCATATAGTGGTAAAGTTCACAAATACCAGATGTCTTAAATCTTACAAGCAGTTCCAATCGTGAAGAATTATCTTGCATCTTGAATAAATTTTGAAGGTTGTATCAGAAATTTATGTAGATAAAAATTGATTTATAATATTTTAAGCCTAGAATTAAATCTTACTTTACTTGTAAATACAAAGTTTATTTACACAATTTTTATAAAATGAAATTTACCTAATTTTGTGTACATGAGATTAATCTTTTTTTTATTTGGAACTTTTAACCTGAGTCATTCACTCTTTCAAGATATTATGGCAGCAGCTGGGCTGAGTGGTGCAGGTCTGTGATCCAGCACTCTTGGAGTCTGAGGCAAGAGCATCATAAGTTTGAGGCCAGCCTGCACAAACTAATAATTCAGCGAGATCCTGTCTCAAAATAAAAACTTTTAAAAAATGGCTTTACAAAGGCCTGAGAATGTAGCTCAGTGCAAGGACTCTGAGTTCAATTCCCAGGACTGCAAAAAGCAAGCAATCAGGAAACAAAGAAACACTACATTGACATTTCAAACTTTACATAAATGTCATAACTTTTTTTGGCAGTACTTGGACTCAACATAGAGCTTTTGCACTGAGCTACATTCCTAATCCTTTTCAACTTTAATTTTTTTCCAGTACCGGGATTGAACTCAGGACCTTGCACTTGCCACGCAGGTGCTGCGCTGTTGACTTTAATTTTGAGGCAGAGTTTAAGTCACTAAACTCCCAGGATGAGCTTGAATGGTTGAGCCTACGGCTTCAGGCTCACAGAGGGCAGGGGTCACAGAGGTGGAGCACTGCGACTGGCTTCAATGTGGTTCATTTGCAGCTGAGTAATTCAGTGACTCTGATACAAGTGGAGTATAACATATGAGTACAACATTATTTCCTCTTGATAAGTCACGCTCAAGATTTTAATATAGATTTTTATATTATAAACTTTTAAAAAATAATCTTTTCTACTGCTTTGTAAATTATAAATCAGGGTATCCTGTTCCAAACTTATAGCTTGTTGGAGAGTTTCTCTAAAATCTTCAACTCCAAACACATACCTGGAAGAGTATAATTTGCTTTCACTCTCACATAGAGGAGACAAGTTTGGAATTTCCAAATCAGCTTTATTAACAATTGCTGTAATTTTTAAGATTTATAATACGAAGGAAAAATAAAAGATCATCAGACATAAAATCATAATCAAACAGAAAATGAAGACAAACAAAGAGAGAAAGTAGACTAAAAAACTCCGGTCTTCTGAGAATAGAAACAATGATTTAGAGGCCAGGAGAGAACTTGAAAAAATTCCAGCTAGTATTCTCATAAAGGACCCAGAAAACACTGAAATCTGTGTAACAAAGTTATGTGCTACTGAAAAAATATTAAAATTATTCTTAAAAATAAACAATGACTGTGGATGCAAAATCAATTGGTTTCCTGAACAATAAACAGAATTCCAATTTGGTAAGCAAAAAGCCCAGAATCTTCCAGAATATAGCAAAATATGGTAATATATAGCAACAAGAGAAACATGAAGATAAATGAAAGATTAATCAAAGTTTGAATCCATTTCATAGGAAATTGAAGAGGAAATAGCTGGAAGACAATGAGTGGTAAAAATAAAAAATATATTATGAGAAAATGCAATTTAAGACTAGTCCAGGGCTAATAAGAATCCCAAGATTAAAAGAGCTCTCCAAACAATAGTGAGTTTAAGAGAGAGAGAGAGAGAGAGAGAGAGAGAGAGAGAGAGAGAGAGAGAGATCCATAGCTAAACACATTGTGACAGAATTTCAGTGCTCCAAAGATAAAGAAAAAAATCTAAAATCTACAAAAAAGACATTTTAGCTACAAAGAAGCTATTCCTTTGAAAATGAATGAGGAAGTACAGCTTCCTGAAGCCAGCCTGACTGGGTTGAGTTCCTAGTTCCCCAATTTACTAGTTGTGTGGCCTGGGATAAGTTTCTTGCTCTCTCTTTCCTTGAGTTCTCTCATTCGTAAATTTACCTTTTATTTTACCCAAAAGACTGAAAAGTGATCTCATTGGAAAAGCTAGAATAATATGATTATGCTAGGGGTGTTGTCAAAAGAGAACATGTTAATACGTAGTCTTTCCTTCCCTTCCCTTCCTCCTTACTCTCTCCCTCTCTCCTTTTCCTTTCTCTTTTTCTTTTCTTTTCCTTTCACTCTCTCTTCCTCTCTCTCTCTTCCTCTTTCTTTCTTTCTTTCTTTCTTTTTTCTTTCCTCCCCTCCCTCCCTCCTCCCCTCCCTTCCTCCCTCCCTTTCTTCATGGTGCTAAAGATTGAATCTTCAAACTTCATACCAAGCTCCATCCCCAGCTTTTTGTTTTTAATATTTATGTGAGATAGGCTCTCCCTAATTTGCCGGAACTGGACTCAAAATTGCATCAGCCTCCTAGAATTCTGTCACCATGCCTGTCTCATAACCTGCTTTTTAAATAGTACCTGAGCATTGCTAGAACTGATTAAAGTTGGTTCCTTTAACATCGTGATCAACACTGAATGGAATGCTCCGGCACATGACCAATGTCTTTAATGCTCTTGCAAGTCTACTATAGGGAAGTTTTAGTGATATAGGATACACTTCCTACTATCTGCATCTGATCACAAACTTGAATCTGTACTGAGTATTCCGATGACTACTCAATGTGATTTTTGTTGTCTTTCAAGTTTTAGATTTAATATATAGACAAATGTGAGCTTATTTTTTCAGAGAAAACAATATAAATAATTTAAACAACTGCAATGTAAAAGTAAAGTAACTAACCGATTTGGGAAGTAAAAAGAAAGAAGGATGGTAGGCAAGCAGCTAAGTACACTATTTCTGTCATTCAAAAAAAAAAAATAGAGAGTCTAGAAATAGCATCCAAAGATGATGTTACAGGCTGGATGTCTTTGGCTCAAATTCCTTTGTGAAAGCCTAACCCTTAATGTGAGCAAAGACAAAAATCCATGAACAATGTTTTTTCTGATATCACCTGGGTAAGTGGGCAAGTGCAGATTAAAACATTAGAGATAAACTGCCTGTATCAGTGTGACTGTAAAGACTAAGTCACTCTGCCCTTGCCCCTTCCACCTGGCACCCCTCCTCATGGACTATTTTTACATTGAAGTGCCTTGTACAACTCTCCCTATAGACATATATCCTGGTGCATTTTGTTCTTTTGTATCTTTCCTTCCTTTTACAGGCTGCTTCAGGTGCTCACATTAGCTTTACTGTATTTGTGCAAGCCTCTAGAAAATTCTCCTAAGGGCAGTGTTCACACACTGCATTTTCACTGGTCTCCCAATCAAAGGAAGTCTTTCTTGTGGGATACTCATAGTTTACATTTAAGTAATATCTACTCTGAGACATTTTTCTTATTATTCCATAACACAGAGTTAATTAATTGTTGATTAAATAACAGTTGATAATCCAGGATCATATATTTTCAGTAACAGACTTTTTTGGCTTGAAATGATTTTAAAGGTATAAGAGAAAATATGATTCTATAGTTCTGTTACAGTACTAATAGCACAAATTTGTCAAAAAGTCTATATTCCGATGTGTCTATAAAAGTAATCCTCCCCACATTTCTTGTCGTGATTTCAGCAGTCTTCCATGTCCCCGGCACAGATGGCAAGCAGAGCTTTCTTGTAATGCCCTGAAGCAAAATTCTGAAAGGAAAAAAAACAGAATGCATTTGAAATGAAGTCTCATAGTATTTCTAAAGAAATAGTTCAATTCTTCTGAGTTGCAGTTTGAAAGACTCATGGACCATTAGCCTTCCTGAATCATTTACTTTTTAATCTATGATTTTCACAGAACTATTCTTATTTAAAGTTACTTAAGAATAATAGCATAGTTATAGTCAATAGTAGGGGACTAATGTAAAGTTGATGGAATTCTAATGTGTATTTATAACCACAATATCTTGGAATAAAATGAAACCTCAAATTTAGAAAGAGATGTCTTGTGAATATAACTATACAGCAATGCAGAGTATGGAGAGCCATTTGACAATGTATCTCAAAAGTTTTAATCATATCTATACTCGTTAATGCAGTAACTCTACTGCAATATATTTTAAAGAAAGTACTAACATTTATTGGTGAGTGTAGATATTTATGCTATAGATATAAAATAATATTATAAATAATAGTGAAGAACTGAAATCAATGTATAATAATGCATGGTAATTTTTGTATTTTACAATTTATACTGTAGGATACCATGAATCAATAAAAGTATTCCTTTAAGTTAGCAAAATATCATTGCATTATTCACAAAGAATCGAAAGTCCCTGGTCTAGTTTATTCAGTTTGCTACAACAAACTTCTATAAGCTGAGTAGCTTGTAAATAGATCAGGTATTTAACTTTCACATTTCTGGAGGCTGTGAAGTCTAAAATGAAGGTGTCAGCAGATTTGAAGTCTGCATCTCATGGGCTGCCTTTCTCTCTCTGTAACCTTTCCTGCGAATGGGCACTGAAGGATCCCTTGTGGCTACTTCATAAGGACACTAATCTCTTTCAAGGCCTATATCTTCATGATCTAACCCTCTCCCAAACCCCAACCTTCTGATACCACTATGCTGGGATTAGAATTTAAACATATAAAGTTCGTCAGGGACACAAACATTCTGCCCATAGCAGAACCTATCACAGAATTTTATTACTAATTACCTGTGGTGAAAAATTAGGGCAACTTTTTTTTTATGCTATTTCATAGTTTCTAAATTTTCCCAACCAACAGTTGGTCTGATATCACCATCTTAAAAATCTTTGTAACTTTTTGAGCAAGAACCAAGAATTGTTTTCCACAGAGCACCCCAAATGACATCCATGGTACTATATATTCAGATGTTTTCTGCTAGGTTTTAAAAAAATCCAGGATAGAATTTACAAGTATCAGAATGACGTTGACTTATTTATTTCTGAATCATTGTTTCTTTACTCTCCAAAAGTTAAAGCGATAAGAATGTGTAGCATTTTACATTACTAGAAACATTAAATTCCTCCATGTTACCAGTTGGTGATATTTGATGTATCTTGCCTTCCGTAACAAATTTGAGAGCAGAGCTGAACTGATGCAAGAATCCTCTCCACATCTAATGTGACCATGCTGGAAAATTCATTTTTCTCAATCCTGATTATACATCCATATTTTGATCTTAATGCACAATTACCAGCATTAAATATTTTACATGAATACTCGAATTATCTTGCTTAAAACAGAGAAAACTTTCTGTCCTTGAGGTGAGGGGGTATTGTAAGTTACCGCCTGCTGATGCATTGAAGGCTGTCGGAAGTAATAGATCATTCTTGTCACAATACCTAAATTTTGGATTCTAAAACAAAGTTACTTTGAGGAAAGCTTTTATCACAGTTCAGAAAGGATAAGGTGTAGGTCAAAGTAAATCACACACGGGAACCTTACTTTGATATCATGAAATAGGGATTTTCCGTATCTCTCTTTGTATCTTTTCCTTATGGTCCGCAGATCTATTTCACTTCTGGCAATTAGAATCCTGATTACAGTTTTATTGTGGAAACCAAAGTCCTAAAAGACTCAGAAAAGGGAGGAAAATGAGAAAGCCATGTCTTAAATCAGCCTGTTCAGTTGCATTCATCTCTTTTTCCGGTCAGCTTTCTTCAACACGCCTGGAACTCCCGCCCTCACTCTGCCCTGGCTTCTCCCTCTGCCTCACTGTGACTCGCACTGAAACCTTCTCTTCTCCCTTCAATTCCAGGGTCAAGGTCTTGACCTTGACCTTTATTATTTAATCCTGACTCCCTTTTCCAGTTTCGCCAGCTTTCATGCTTTCTCCTTCACACTGCATTAGAAAGTTCACAGACCTGATCATGGGCTCTTTCTAAGTAAACCTGAATTCAGATAAAGAATATGTCTGAGTACGACAACAATTATCTTTTCATTATAGTGTCTGTTCATTATTAAAAAATTATAGAAAGTGCTTAAAATATTTATGAGCAAAATTTAAATATCAAAATTACAAAATCAATGTTTATGTTCTAGCCGCAGAAACTCCATGAAGAGCGGTTGCAAATGTCTTGTCAAATGGAGTAATGGTGCCATCTGCTGGCCAGTGCGCATAATTAATTTGGGATTTGTGAATGAGCGGTAGCTCTACTAACGCATTTCTTTCCCCTTATTTTAAGTGCTTAAAATTAATGCTCTAACCACGTTTCCTATTTTAAGCTGTAGATCACTTGGAGGAAAACGCAGCAAGTTTCTTTTGTTAGGGGTAGTGAAAAAGTTCTTCGGCTAATATTTGACATTCAAGGTCCTCATATCTAAAAAATTTGCTTGCTTTAATACGGAAACCTTCAAACCATTTGTGAACTCACGTTCCTTCCTTTCTCCCTTGCAAAACACACAACAAGAATCCAGTTTTAAGTATTTATTAGGATAAGGAATCCTGAATTTGGGTGTAGTTAGAATCGAGGGAGTTGTGATTATTTTCCTGTGCTCATTCAAAAGTGATTGTAGTGGCTGATCCTTTGGAGAAGGAAACTGCTGAAACCATGTGTTACTTCAAATGAATGAACTTTTATGGAAATCAACCTTTTCTGCTTGGAAATAGAATAAAAGAAAAACAGAGGATTGTGAGCCTTAATCTCCCTCCTCTTTCTGAGGTTACACTAGTTCTTCTTGTGCATAAGTAAAAATCACTCTTTGCACAGGCTCTCAAATAATATATTCTGGATTATTAGAATATTTCCCTGCTTCCTGGTACTTTCAAGAAGGCCACTTGCAAAATTACTTTTTTGGAGATAAAATACTCTGATTATCAAAATTACTGAAATATTGTTTTTAATAATTTTATTTGAATTTTCAAGGCTCTGGCATGTACAATTACCTAGTGAAGATATTTTCTTTTTATAAACATGTTTCATGCACATCATGAATAAAATGTAAAGTATCTGCTGAATATGTGTTTGTTTCTTTTAAAATGATTGCTCGAAAGGATGTGTGATTAAATATCACACTACGCATGAAAAATGTTCTCAGTGAATTACAAAAATAGCTTAGAGTTTATTGTTGTCTATCTCAGTATTTTTTGAAAAATAACACTTTATGTCTAAAATAATCACTGACATTAGTTGTGTTTTTAAACTTTAAAAATGTAGCATGTTTAATTTATTTATTTGTTTTATTTATTTTCTTTTTTGCTGAGTGTAATGTTTCAATATTTTCTGCTTGTTGCCATATGGCTGGTACTTGCGATGTGGGAGCCTTTGGAAATATACAAAAACATTTGTATTTGCCAGTTTCTGTAATTGCTAAGAGGCTCTAAAGGACACAAGGGAGATAGAATCCAAAGAACACTTCTTAGTGCCTAAATTTGAAGAAGAAAGCAGAGATTATTTTTATTTGATAGACCTTACTTTTAGAGCATATCAATTTTTTTTCACTTGAGCATATTTTCTTTGAAATTTGTATATTTATATACAAGTTCAAAACTAGGAGTAAATCTTTAAATAACAGAAGTAAAATCAATTCCTTGAGAAAACAGATCTGTTTTCTGAAGAAATCTTACAACTATGTGGTCTCACTTACATGGATTGCGCTATACAGTCTATAAGCAAAATAGGCAGGCTTGTCTTGAACACAAAGAACTAGAAGAAATCAGAAAGAAAAGAAATTTGAATGAGAAAATATAATTTTTTCTGAATTTAATAAACAAGGGGAACACTTTTCTGTTATAATATTCACATTATAGTTTCAGTACTTAGGATATTGGTTATTCTATAGCCTATCAAAAAATTAAAGCCAAAAATTACCATTCATTTTTCGTTTTATCTTATTCTCTATATCTTGGAGATTTGTTAGATAATGTGAATACATTTATTTTGCTTATCTGAAGATTCAATAGTGCTTTGACCTAAACCTACATTAGCATCACTATTGTTTCTTTTCATTATTGTAGAACTTAATATACCATAGATCACATAGGATTTGTTCCTCTTGCTAAATGCCATGCATTTATATGATTTGTAAAACTGGTCTAGGCCAGTTTCTTCTTAAAAGGCTTCAGATTTCTTATAAATGTGGGTCGATCCCACGTCATCTAAGGAGAAACTGTGTGGCCCACAACTGCTCTAGACTAGTTTTAGATGTCATCCAGTGAAAATCAGTATAGCTTTGAATAGCCAGGACTCTAGCCTAGGCCCTACAGCTGGACCAACAGTTTTCCTTGAGGAAAATCAGTTGATGACTGCAGACATTCAATGGTGTTTATTTGAATAAGTAAATAGATTACCCCATGAATGAGTAATGTATGTGATTCTATAATATGTAGCCCAAATAAAATAATCGTAACAGTGATTTCTTTGTATTTTAAGTAATTATTTTCAAACTGAAAGATCATATGCTGGTCTTTTTCTTAATCTTAATACAAGGAGAAGTGAACCTGATAATCACTCCTGAGTCACCACTGAAGATAAGATTCTTGAGGACTCTTGTTGTTTTCCTTTTATTGTTTTGCTGTTGCATCTGCAGTACTTGAATTAGTGACCAGAATAGTAGTTGCTCAATAAATGTTTATTGACTGACTGAAGGAACCAGCTAAGATGTTTCCAAGTACTTTGGATGTTTACTATTTCTTATCTCATGCCACTGTTTTGTGGCAATTGTCTACAAGGGAAAGTGCACTATCCTGAGATTCAGATGAAAAGTTCCATTCATAACTTTGTTGCTAATCACCAAATAAACATTACAGAAGTCATGTGACCTGTTTAGGTCTTGTTTGTAAGATGAGAGCTTTTTATATGCTATACAAATATAAGATTTTATTGAGAATTTGATAGAATGTATCCACCTTATATTCAGAAAAATGCACAGACATAAAGCATAAACTATCCATCTTATCTACTATTTTAGGTGTTTCATGTAAACCATCCAACCATTTTAATGGATAAACCTCAAAACTTCTTGACTGGATAAACTACAAAACACCTAATAATCTTTCAGCTCGCATGCCTGTATGTGTCTATGCCATTCTAGGAATGGAAAAAATCACAACATTCATTTCTCCAACATGTATCTAAGTGATTATTTATGAATAACTGCTATGGGGATATTTCACAATGGCTCCACATTGACAGTCCCTGAAATGCACAATCCTGTCAAAGTACCTGACAACATAAAGCATGAATGGATCCTTAGTAGCTTTTATAAACAATTACGATTGTTTTTTCCTTTATGGGGAGGTCTTTCCTTACTTAGGAAGGAGTGGAGGCATGCCTCTCTCACAATACCATGTAGAAAGCAGTAAGCAACAACGCAGTGAGTCTCTTTGTTGATAAATTTACTCTTAGAGACAAATTTATTAAGGGTAGTGACAACAAAACAAAACCATCCCCCCAAACAAAAAACTGAGAATTCTGTTCCTAGTCTGAAAGTTGAGCCAGGTATTAGAAAGGGCTGCCAGCTCATTAAAGCCACCAGGTGGCCAGTTTGGTGCAAGCCTGGGTAGCTGACACACTTGTCTTCCACAGTTTAAAACCTTCTTAAATAAGTGAATTCAGAGGAAAACGACTCATTTGCTGTGGGATGATAGGTCTAATGCAAACACAGAGGTTAGTGCTTACCAATCGCGACCAGCAGCTGCTGAAAGTATCCATCATAGCAGTCATTAATGGCATCTACCAGGTCTTGTCCAGAAATATTTTGAAATTGCTGGAAAACTTCAACGAATTGATGTAAGTCAAAGGAGATTTTGTAAATAGTATAAACTTAACATACAAATATTGATGAGATTGCCAGACATAGCACAGATAAAGTTTCTCTAAAATAATTGAATATACTGTTGTTATTTGTAGTGATATATCTGTTCCTTGAAACAAATGCAAAAGACAAATAGTGTAAGTTAGCAGAGCTGTAAATTTTGGACTTCGAAGACCCGCTGTTGCTTCCTTTCCTGAAGAACAGTTATGCCCTCTAGTGGGACTCACTGGCATTGCTACTTTAAATTAAGGGCAAACCCATGAGCAGCCATTACTTCTGTGCCATTTGTTTAGGACATGTAATTTGACTCACGCCAGCAACAGAGTTCTGATAGAACTTAAATATGAAAATTAAGTGTAAAAATCCCATGATGATTAAACTAGTGGTCATAAAATGTACAGTACATATGCTGAGAAATATGAAACCACCTTTAGGGCATAGCCTAGAGTTTACTAACTTAAAATTATGCTAAATTAAGCTTCTTTATTTCAAGATCTTACCTAACTGGTTATTCTAGGCAACTTTGAGTTCACATATACTTTTTACAGCAAATGAGAAGCAAGGAGGTGTCCTATCATTATTGTAATTCATATCATCATCTCTAATTGGTATATTGAGTATAGAAGTGGTAGTTGGATTAGGGTACGCTAGCTCTTAAAACTTCTATAAAATTTTGTGTTTTACATTTAAAAATATTTTAATAAGGGAAAAAGAAAATTACAGTGATTTGGAGACAGTCAACCAAAGTACAAACTATATGAACTTATTTCAAAAGTCAATATGGCACTACTGATATCACATAAATCACATTAATAAGGATGACCTTGACTCATCATGTCCTGACTCAACAAAGCTCACTAGATACTTTTCAAGACAACATAAAATCTACCTAATAGCAAGTAGGTCATATATCTCCAAAAGGGTGATTATTTTTTAAAGGTTTCAGTATTTAAAACTATACAACTCAATTATTAGAAAAATGAAACTACAGGAAAAACTTTATTCTTTATTAATGTCATTAAATGGGGCCTATCTTTTAAAACTTAATTCAATCTGAGTGTTTTGGAGATAATCGACTTTCTTCCATTTCTGTGTAATATTTTCCTTTTTTCTCTCACCAACAAATTGCTTTTTGTCATATGATCAGTTAAGTAGCTAGAGAGAAAGCTAGCTCCCAGTTACCCAGCCAGAGCTGCTGGTAGCTCTTGTTGCACAGGATCATCTGCAGCATGGCCTTGTGTTCCCCTGACTTCTGTTGGCAGGCTTCCCACAGGACCTGGAAGAGTGGAGAGCCCGGAAGAAGCATCAGAATCCTCTGGCCACTTTAAGAAACATTCTTTATAGTCAGATGGAAGCTGATTCTAGTTACCATTGCATCCTGCGCAGCCATAGCAGGGTCACTGTATCCTTCCTGCCTGCTTCCCTGCAAAACAAGTATAGGTTTCCTTATAAATATTCTTGACAACCTACATAAAATTATTGGGACAAAAATCCCAGAACCTCTAACCACTGGTCATTCTTGAGAAAGTTCTATCATTATTTGGAATAAGAGTTTCTATTTCTTGAATACATTAGGAAATATTATATGGAATTGTTTGTTACGGGGTTCATTTTACTTTTCTTTTTCTTTCCAATAATGTTGATCTTCAAAATGAATTTAGGTGTGTTATGGCTTAGGTCTAGATGTCCCCCCAAAGCCTCATTCAATCATAAGTGGGGCTTTTCAGAAGTGGCTGGATCTAGAGTTTGTGGTGCTGGATTTAAGGGTATGTGATTATTAAATTAGTCCACTGATTGGCTTGGCATAGTTCTGGGTATGGATAAGGGGAAGGTCCACCTTGGGTGTGAGTGCTACTGAATAGAATAGAAAGGGACAGAAAGAATATGTTGCTTGCTCTTTGCTGCTTTCTGCCTACCATGAACTGTTTCTCCTCTGTGCTGTCCCTCTGCCTTAGAGCCAGCCAATTATGGACTGAAATCTCTATAAGTGTGAGCTACATTCACCTTTTCCTCCTTTAACTTTGAGTGCCAGGTATTTTGTCTCAGCATAGAGAAATGTAACTCAAAGAAGTTATTTTCTACTTTTCCAGTTCTCGAAGCAGTGTCTTCTCCCTTATCAGACTAAACGTCCACTCCTGACAGTAGGATTCAGCATTGTTAGAGAGAAAATGCAAAGATAAAAAGTGTCTGCCTCAGAAAGTAGGATTTATACAATGACAAAAGAAAATGAAATCCAGATTTTGTGGATTAGAATATTTTGTAAATCTGTTTTAACTCTTGCCACTTTGCCATATAAAGAACAGACTTAGTCTACTTAACCATTTCAAACAAAGGGAAGGAGCACAAAGCAATGCAAGACCACTGATCACTGAGAGTTACTTGAGTAAGAGAAAGATATAGGGGAAGCATGTGTTCAGAATTTATTTAGTTTCTCCTTTTGGGTCAAAATACGGAAGGGAGTCCTTTTTTTTTTTTCAATTATACTCAGAGAACCCTGAGGCTACAGTGGCTTCTGCTCATGTTGTTGTCTAGGACTCTGGAACTGACTGCACTGCAGTGAACTCAGTGAGACTGCATGGTGGTGCAGCAGAGCAATGTCTCCATAGAATTCCCTTGAGTTGCTGTAATCTCAATCCCTAGGGAGGCAAATGAGGCTGCAATATTTTTTACCAGCGTTTGATCAAAGAACTTGCTCTTTGGTTGAAAGCCTGGTGGGGGAGCTTGCCAGATGGACCTGATAATGATCAGGGCAGAGAAAGAGTGTCCCAGTAGTCAAGGGGAGGCTAGAAGACATTGGCTAGAACTGTGTGGGAGACACAGCTAGGCCTTAGGGGATTGTTCAGCTCCAGTGAGTAGAGGTGAGACTCAATCATCATGAAGGGTTCCTTGGTGGCAACCAAATGGAGACAGGTAACACATGATAAATTAACCAAGTGCACATTATGGGAGCTAACACTGAAATATCTTTACCCTGGACTTCTTATGTGTTGCCTATCTAGAATTGCCCAGAACTGCCATTCCAGAGTTAAGACCAGCAAAGATCAAAGAACCATGCTGATGATCTGAGTAAACTATGGCTTCCCCAAAGCCAAGACATCATATAAACCACTGTACACCTCTGCAACAACTGCCCTTTTGGGTAGACCAGAACACTGACAATTGATCACTAAATAAAAGTTTAAAACTTAGTAAAAGTATACAATTGAACATGTCCCCACATTCACAATTCAAAGTATCATATGGATTAGATTTGCCGCTTTACATGAAATATTAGGTGTTTTTCTTTCTTTTTTTCTTCTAACCAAATGCTGGAGACATCTGAGAAAGTCCAACCCATTCAGAGAAACACATAAGCCACATTTTCTGGTGAGTAAACTTGTAGCCCTGGAAAATGTTGTATTAATTCTGACTCAGAATTTGCATATCATCTAAAGAAGAACAACTGGTAAGAAATAGAAATGATCCTGTCAGACACATTTTTTCTGCCTCATTTCCTTTGCTAATTCTTATTTTAAAAATCTGTGTATGTACAGTGGACCCTTGACTTACAAACTCAATTCGTTCTCAAGGGCTGGTTGTAGCCCAAGTTGGTCAATTGAAGGCTCAGCCTTCAAAACCTCTCTCTTGCACACAGGCAGATCTGTGTCCTTAGAGAGACATTGGCCCAAGATTTCTCAATTAACCCCACACAGGAAAGGATGCTGTAACTCTGTATCTGAGACCACCTGGAAGCACAAGTGGGTCAGCATTCAGGTCATAACTCAAGACTTTGGTCGTCAGTTAAAACTAAAATTCTGGTTGTAACCCAAGTTGTTTGTATGTCAGGCTGGTCTTACTCAAGGGTTTACTATATCATATATGATATGCGTATTTTATATGTGTGTAAACAAGGATTAGAAGAAAATATTTAAAAAATGGAAGTGATTTTATTAGGAGGTAGGATTGTGGTTGTTATTTTATCTTTAAATCATGAAAAGGTTGAGATGCAGGGAGCCTGGGGGTCATATAACCCCTCCCTTCTCCATTTGAGGATAAAAAGTCAGTGGATCCAGGGATAAGAAGTGAGTTGCTGAGTTTGATTGCTAGAGAAGAATAATTATGAGACTGTAGTGGCACTGTCAGCTGTGAAATCAGATTGCCATACTTGAACTCATTCTTTTCACACAATCTCCTCTGGCCTCTTTTCAAATTTTCTCTAATAGTTTTAATGTACAACGAGCAACAAACAACTGAAACAATTCGTGTGATCCACCTTCAGTGAATGTATGCCATACATTTCCTGAGTTTCCCATGGTTATTTCTGGTCTTCACCTTTCTTACTTGATCTATCAGTGAGCTTAGATAGAACTGACTCTCTCTTCTCCTTGGTCTACTTTCATCACTTTACTTCTAGGGCCATGCATTCTCTTTTTTTGTTTCCTTTTGTTTCATTGCAAACTTCTCAATCTTGTGAAATTATTTCTCTTCCTTTTCAATCTCTTAATTTTGGAAGGTCTGTGAAGTTTGTCAGCTTGTCTATATTTCCACCCCCTTCCTCTGATAATATTCTCTGTTTATGTGGCTCTAAATTCTGTTCATATTGCCATGATACCCACACTTACACCTGTAGCTGAACTCCATTATCTGAATTTCAAATATCTATATTCCCATCGGTAGCTCAATAGCATCCCTTGATTTTTCTCACGTACTGTGCTTGAATTCCACATGTTGAAAATCCACCTCTTGCTCTCCCTCTTCCTCAGTAACACCCTATATACTCTGTGTTCCACATCTTAATTTTTTTTTTTTTTTTACCATTTTTGATTCGTTTATTTTGTGGCTAATTCCTCAGGAAATAGTCTATGTTCAAAACACACCCAGAATCTGGGCATTCTTTGCCATTGCCAATGTTCTTATCCGGGCACCCAAGTGAACATCAGATTTTGGCTTTGTGGCTTAGCAGGCTTCTGTCTCCACTCAGCATCCTGCAGTCTTTTCTCAATATAGCATCTACTGTGAATATTTCTAAACCATAGCATTACATCCTCCTTTTGCTCAAAACTCAGTAAAATCATAGCGCTCCCCTATTTCACTCAAATAAAAGCCAAAGTCTTTACAAATGCTGGAGACTCACATGTAATCTTGCCACTTGTTCCTTCTTTGACCTCCTCTAAGCACCTAACCATCTGCTACTACAGTGCGTTTCCATAACAGCAACTGGCCCCCTTGCAACTCCTGATACCCATTGGCTATATTCTTGCCTTAGACTTTTTTCTCTAGTTTTACACTTTGCTTGGAATATGTAAGTCCATCTATTCATTTGTTGATTTACTCTTTTATTCATATCTTTGCTCAAATCTCATCTCAGTGAGTTCAAACAACATAATGCTGCAAACTATGCACTCTGCCCAGGCATATCATTCCTATTTTCCATACCCTGCTCTGTAATATTTTCACTACCTTCTAAAATTCTATCTAATGTAACTGTTTATTAGGGTTATATTTAATTGTCCATCACTTTGCTAGATATAAATTTTATAAGGCCTTTGTTTCTTTTGTTCACTGATAATTCCCAATTGTCTAAAATCATGCTTAGGACTTTATAGGCATTTTAGAAATCTTTTTTGGAAAAGAGAATAAATAACTTTTAGATAGCAGACTTCAAAGATTAGTTAGCAGATGGGGAAGATTTTTTGGATCATTTATATTTTCTTAATGACCTCTAAGAGATCTAATTGTACAGTTAAGTAATTTGCTATCCTTGCAAAGTTTGTGAGAAACACTTAAGAATTTTATGCAGTTCAACCTATCTGCAATCTTGTGTGGAGAGATAATATTCTTGGATATTTAATTTGAAAATGGTGACCATCTGTCTATTTTTTTGCAGTTAATTGCCAAGAGCACGTTACGCAGAATTGTGGGATAAAACAGTATCAATAAGCAAGTTACTTTGTTATATAAAAGAGGATGAGAAAGCCACAAGGTATCCAAAGTTGATGTCAACGCCAGACAAAGGACATATGTAAGTACAGAATTTGAGCAAGATTAAAATTTGAAGGGAAGAAATTATGAGAACTAAAATGTAGTTGAAAATATTCGAGTCAATAAATTGATCACAGACAATAACTGAAAGCTGATGGCAGTGACTTCTCCCTAGGTTCTACTACAAGGTTAGGGATGATGTCCTGGGGAGAATCCTTAAAGCTAAGGTGACGAGAGAGCTTCCAGTTGGGTGGTTTCCATTCTTTCTCTCTGGAAAACATTTATCACCCTAGTGTGATTAGCACATATTGATTAATTAATCTCCGAGTGACTTGTTTTTCATTATTTAACAGATAATTACATCTTCCGTAAATCTAGTATAATAAAAGCATGCAGGAAGTGTTATGAACCAGCTTAATGACTGGCATTACTTTTCAAGAATAATGTGTTCCAGCTCAGTTGTTTCCTTATTAGAAACAGTCCTTCCAGAAAACCCTATGTAGATTAAGTAAAGGATTGCCCCTCCTAGGAAATATGATAATAATTTCCAACACTTTCTAGTTCATGAACACCTTAAAGCTTCTATGCTTCAATTCCTCCAAACTTCATTAACTTACAAAGAGGGATGTGTCTGAATTTTAATGATATTAAAAAAGATGTAAACTACAAATTGCCTTTGATTCTGAACATAAAGATGGACAGGGAAGCAGAGACCATATGTATTGTGAAGGAATTGAGAGATGAATGAGTTCACATCCTTTAATTCACAAAGCAAACCCCTGAATCTCAAGAAGATTAAATGATGAATCTAAGGACATACAACTGAATTACACAGAGCCAAAAGAAAAAAAAAGGATCTATCTATCTATCTATCTAATCTATCTCATATCTCTATATATCTACATATCTATATTTAAATCTATATTTTATCTATCTGGAGAGAGAGAGAGAGAACACATGGATCCCAGCAGAGGGTGGGAGAGAAAAAGTAGAGTGCCCCACAATTATCTGATTGGCACTCATTAGCTCAAAATTTCACAATTCTTTAATAAGAAATTCCACTTTTAATACACTTGGAATGGCATACACTACAGTCTATGGTCAAGAGAAGTGATAGACTTTTCTAATTCCCTAATTTACTTTATGCTTTTTCTCACCTTTTAAATTTACTGATCAAAATCCTAAATCAAGAGATCCAAACCAAACACTCATTAATGTAGAAGTCAGAAGTCAATTAAAATAAAAACTTTCAAAATATTTAAAAACCTAAAAGGGATCAAGACAGATCATGTATTTCAGTAGGCATTCTGAATTATCATGGATTTTCAAAAATATTTTTAAACGAGATATTGTTAAGCTTGTTACCTGTATATTCTGAGTTAATCTATGAAATATGCATTATTGCATTCTTGTCAGTTTTACATTTTAAGGAATATGTACTGTGAAACTTTATAAGAACACAATGTCAAAGTAAACTTTATAAGTATGAAATATTAATGAAAAGAAGCATGTAAAATTAAAAATTAAAAAGCAAGTAATATTGAGTAAATTTAAATAATTTTCAATTAAGAATTAAAATTTTAAAAGAAAGATAAATTTACATAATTTTTCTTGATTTCTGAAAAAAACTAAGTCTTAATTCACCCTTACTTTTTGGTAGTCTACGTTGAATAGAAAGTTTTAATACACACACACACACACTCCTTATGTTTCGACTTTATTAACTAAACTTAAGAAGTAGTGTTTTATGTTGTAAATTCATAATCCAAATTAGATGAAACCCAGGAATAAAATAAATTGTTCCATGTCATTTTAAATCATGTGTGTTTACACAGATAAAACTATTATATACATGAATACACATACTTTCAATAATAAAGCATCACATTTAATTTCAGAAATAAGCTGCAATTATGAATAAGGTTTGAGGTACTGTTCATGGATTTTTCAGCCTTGTTATTTATTTTTGCTATAGCCTATTTATTATGGAATGGGTTTGAGATCAATCACAGGGGTAAGTGGGACTGGAAATAGGATTTGACAGAGAGGAAAACTGGCAGAGATGCAATCCTGATGCAATGAAATTAGTCCTGGAAGAGAATTGTTTTCCTACTAGAGAATTTATATCTTTATTCAACTAAATAAATTTCTAGTTGGATATTTTCAGAAAGCTTGTTTGATATTAGGAAGCAGCTCATGGATTTATAATCTGGCAATGGGCTTTACTCTACTAGGGGCAGAATATGTTAAGAAGAATGTATGAGTGGAAACTGTTGTTTCAATTTATATCATACCCCATCATACTCTAAAATTAAAAGAGAAGTTCTTTTACACTTAATGTTTTAATTAAAACTAAATTTATGCAATGTTACAGGAAATGTACAATTGATATGTTGCAAAGTGAGGTTATCTTAAAATATCAATTATTAAAAATGTTTTTCCTACAAATGACTTGAACTTCTATTACAAGTTAAGATCATCTTATTCCTATTGTAATTTACCCCAAAGTTTCAATTTAGACATGACAAGCCACACTTTCTTTTTCCACAGATTAAATCTTCGCTGTTAAAATTCCCAGAATAAGGCCTAATTGAGGTTGGTGTTATAGGCAGTTTTAAGAACTGTGCGACAAGCTTAGTAAATCCAAAGGAAACTAAACCAAAGCCAAACCCAATAAACTAAATCATTGATTTTTAAAATAAAATTTTAATTTAGCTAAAAGATCAATGAATTTGCTTTGTGATTATGCCATTTTTTTAAACTGACATTTGAAGGAATCTAAGCAATCCAAGTTTCCAGTAGCAGCATGAGATAGTTAATACTTTGCATCCTCAGCAACTTTTTGAAAATTTCTGTATTCTTAATTCAAAATTGACAATAACTTAAGTGTGCATTGAAACACATATGCAAAGGATTTAAAATAATTAAAATCCATGTTGCCTGGGAATAAACTGAATTATTAGTTTATGTTCTAGTCTAGCATGTATATTTATTCATTCGTTAATCTGATCACACAAAATAAATGTTAAATATAATATGAAGTATTAATTACAATAAATATCACATTAAAGGAACTGTCTCCTTTTTTTGGACTTCTTAATCTACCCTAAATGAGACAGATAGCAGAGTAACATAAGAACAGAATGGAAATGAAACAGTATCTCACATTTGCAAATGGCTATTGTTTTAAGGGAACAATTAATCATTAGTTGCTGTTTTCTCTAGAGACCCAAGCCTGTAATCTCAACACTTGGGAGGCTGAGGCAGGAGGATCTCCAGGAATTCAAGGCCAGCCTGGCTAAATAGTGAGTTCAGGGCCAGCCTGAACTACAGAGTGAGACCTTGTTTCAAAAAACAAAAACAAAGACACAAAGCTCGCCCCAAACATAAAACAACAGTAGGAATTTTTCTTATTTTGACTATTTCTGTATACATATAGTTCTAGACAAGAAAGAAATACTTTTTTTTTTCATTAGTCAAGATTGAACTCAGGGTCTTCACACTGAACTACATCCCCAGCCCCTTTTTAATATTTTATTTTGAAACAGGGTCTTGCTAAGTTGCTAAATTGGCCAAGCTGGACTCAAACTTGCCATCCTCCAGAGTTATCTTCTCAGAGAGCTGGGATTACAGGGATACACCGCCACATCTGCTTAGAAATAATTCTTAACATTTTTTGTGTGTGAAATCATAAACTTCAGAAAAAAAGGCTGAGTTCACTTTTAGCTGTCCTTATAGAAAAATAACAACAGAAATAAAATTTCTCTGGTTAAAATTTTAAAAACTTGTAATTTCAAGATTGATGTAGGTCAGCATGTGCTTATGAATTTATTACCCTGAATATTCCTGGGAAATATTCTTTTCCAACCTGAATGTTTCCCTTCATTTTCTAATCTGAATTCAATCTAACAACTCTCATTGCTAGAAGATGGCTAGTAAGAGAATCTGAGAAAGACAACAGAGGATTCTCCTAAATACCTTTTCTTGTCTAAATACGTCTGTTGCTGCCTGCTGAATTTTCTTATAGTTTCTAGTATCGCTTCAGCTTGTATTCAGGGCACATCTGACTGACTTGATCAGTATAATCCCAGAGAGAAGAATGGAATTATAGAAATTAAAGAGATAACTAAAAAGGAAAATAAGTTTTTAGTTTTAGTAAATCAGATTCTTTTAACTTAAGTCACAAGTGTAGTTCTCCCTGTTGTTTTCTTCTATTTGTCATGGTAAATAATCATGACCTGTACAACTTTAAAGTCTTTCCACTCACGTCACATCCTGCCCCCAAATTTTCGAATGGCTCTCTAGTGCTTATAAAAACCTCTTTAGCCTTTTATCCAGCTGTCCAGTCAGACACTCTCTACTAAACAGAAGTTTCTTCAGCTAGTCAGCACATGTATGCACCCATTTCCACCCTCCTCAAGCCCCTTCCCCTCCTTTTCATGCATGCAATTGATGCTCATTTTCCAGAATCCTGCTACAGACTCATGTAGGAGGACCTTCTCATTTACTCTATCCAGCCTTGAATTTTGTTCACTCCAACTTGAAAAAAAATTTCCAAAATTTTTGTCTAATTTATTTGCAAAAATAGGAACTGCTTGCCATGAGTTATATGCAGAGTTTAGTTACAAGGTTGCACTGTTAAGTGGGAAATAGTTCTCTTGTTTAGAGAAGTCAGTCTGCTGGGAGAAATGGATGAGCAAACATATTCAATCTTGTTTGGTCAGATATAATAGAAATTGCTATGAAAGACTTGGAGGTGAGCAATTCTTCTTTTTGGTCCACTTCACTTTTTGTGGGAAAGCTGCTCTCTAATCAATAGCACATTTCTGGTCTTCATTTGAGCTTTTTAAAAATGGCATTTACTTTATTTTCTAGCCATGTATTACAAGAAAGAGAGGTGGTCAATAAATAATAGGCTAAGTTTTAAGCAGAAATAAAAGAGAGGAAGGAGAAAATTTAGGAATTTGGTGCTTTTAAGAGTTTGAAGGGGAAACCACTTGCAGAATACAAGCAATGTGAGGTGCAACTTGCAGAGGCTTTGGAAGACAAGACAAGGGTTTTCTATAACTTGTCCTTGCAGCAATACCCAGCTAGTTTTATTGTCCTGAACAGGCCTGCAACAATTGTCTTTAAGTTTGAAAAGAAAAAAAGCACAGAATAGTGCATGGATGCAAAGGAATAAATCATTTTGAGAAAAATATAACTGAAAGAAAGTAGGTAATAAATCTTCCAGGGTTTAAGGGATGCTTATTTTCAACAAACTCCTAACCCCAGTGAAGGAAAAGTGGACTTTTTAAGCTAAAAACCCCCCCGATAGGCATGGACATTTGCCAAAACTGAACTGTGGAAGAGGTAGGAGCATCGGGAAGGTTAAACCTCACAGCATCGCTGCAGATAAAGACAAAAATATAAGGAACAAAGGTGGAACTCTCAGAGGTTGTCACCAGTTCACACAGAAATGTTTGAATTAAAAACAATCCAAAAATCATGAAAACAGTGGGAGTTGGAATATTTCAGAGGAAAGAAAGAAATAATATACAATTGTCTGGCTTGTATTTTTATCTGATGATTCTAAGTGCTCACCTCAGTGTGGGTCCCTATGTTCCTGAGGACCTTAGGCATAATTCTACCCAGGTCTCCTTCCTTGGTATCTTTTTCTGTCCGTGGCAGCAGGCTTCCACCTTCGTTGCCATTGAAAGAGCTTTCATTTATTCTTCTGTCTTTAAGGGCAGCGGAATCTCTTCTTGATTCCATATTCTCATGTGTAAAAGCTATCTATCTACCTACTGCTTTTAGTGGAGTTCTTTGCTGATTAGTCTGACATGCTTTTTGATGTGGAGAGGAAAGGTTTGTGGAGTTTTAGAAACACTCGTTTCATTTCAAATACACACACACACACACACACAACAGAACAAAACCAAAGTACTGGCTTTTAAGACATTTTCCTTGCCTGAGGGCCTCTAGATTCTCCTTTCATTGTTAAGGGCTTTTTGCTTTCCTGAATCCCTTTGCTAAATAGGATGACAGGCATATTTGAGAATATGCATAAAACAAAAGATAATTATACCTTTAACGTATTATTCTCATTACAATGCTAATATGTGAGATGTTTTCAAGAAATGCTAATTGAAGGGAGGAGAGGGGGGAAGGACAAGACAGGGTGGTAGGGAGGGTGGATATGATCAAAGCATGATATATACGCATATGAAAAGGTCATTGAAAGCCATTCATTTTTACAATTAGTATAAATTAACTATTATGATACAATGTTAATTGAATGCATATGATTACATACCATTTAGTCAATACAGAAAAACAAAGTAAAGGACAAAATCTAATTTTCATTTGAAGTGATATTCTTCTTTGGTAACATATAGCATCAAAGAACTTTTATAGGCATCATGGATATCCTATGTTGGCTCTAGAAGTCTGTAGGGTTCAATTAAATTCTGGATTTCTATTTATTATCTCCTTAGACAATCAGAGAGCTAGATCTTCCTATTTTTTGTATCTCCTTTTCATTTCTAAAGGGCTTATAAGGTATTTATATGATAGCATTTTATTGTTTTTTAATGAGAAAAATACTTTTATCACACAGTATGAGGCATGTAGTAGCAGCTCAGGAAATTTTGTAAGCACTCAACCCATTTAGTTTTTTAAAAATGTAATTAATCTTATTCAGACAGTTATATATTCATATTTCTTTCTATCTTCAAGTCAAGTTTCTAGTGTGTGCCTTAAGCATTGTTAATATTTAGTAAATGTTATTACTGAATTTATGAATATTATAGCATTTATTGTTGAACTGTAATAAATTCATGATTTCTGCCCTATCAGAATGACAAATATGCACTTTAACAGTATAAAATGATATAAATTTTGGAATGCCATACCTGGACCAAGTTCATGAGAGTATCTCTGAAGTGTCCTGAAGTGTCTGAATAAATGTCCTCCTGAAGGTTAGTGCTATATTCTGAGCAACAAAAGATCCATGTTAAAAGCATGATTTATTATAGAACCATGTATTGATGGGCTTTGAATAAGTTAGTGTTGCCACCCCAGCCACGAATGTAACAAGAAATACAATCAATCTGTTAACATGTCTTTGCTCATGACTGTCTGCCAAAGAAATCTCTTCACTAATGGTAACATCGACACAGGTCTACTGCCCCAAAGAATGATTTTTATTCCTAAACTGAAAAAGAACAGTGAGAGTTACTTCATATTCTCTGACTCTCGTGATTCAGAATTATTCATTTCATTGCCACATCCTGCTGCCTAGCCTAGTACTTTTCTCAAGTGCTTCATCTCATTTTAATATTTTAAGTGAAGTTTCTTACTTCATTCCCCTTGAGAAAATATTGTTCTTGTTCAGATGCAATGCAGATGACTGTCTGGAATCATTTTTTGACATTCAGTGTTGCATAATATATAATGGAATGGATCTTAAGGCATAAAAGCTATTTGAAAATGAAAATAGTTACCCTTTTTACTTTTGAAATGTGTAAAAATCTGATTTGGAAGTAGATTATAGGGACTATGTACTTCATGCAAAGTGAAGCACTTCTATTTGTAGAATTCACTGGGAAATGATTGCACTTTGCTTCATTTTGTCTGTGGTTCAGTTCTCTCCTGGGTAGACATAAAATGTCCCTTGAAACAAGGTGATGGATAATTTCCAGTCACAATGAAAACATTCACCTTATAGATGCTTAGATTTATAGTCATGAAAATTTTGCTTGATTATCTAGGGAATTATTTCATTTTTTGTATGCTAATCTTCAATTTTAGCTAAATGAGTTAGTTGGTCTTGAAAGTCCTATTTGTTTTTAAAAATCCTTTGTCTTTATTATTTTTATTATTTTGATTGATACATAATAATTGTACATATTTATAGGTTACAGTAGGATTGTGGTAGGCAAGCTCATTGTGTCCTCTTGATTGATGTTATGGTTTATATCTAGATGTCCCCCAAGAGCCTCAGGCTCTCATGGGTAGGTAGGTGAGTGGATTACATGAGCTTTGGGGAGGTGACTGGATTATACGAGCTTAGTTCACTTGCTTTTAGAAGGTGGGCTCTATTCAGAAGAGGTCAGTCAGTGGGAGTGTGCCTTGGACAGATTTATCTCCCTCCTGAACTCTTCCCTTGCCTGTTTCCTGTCTGCCATGCTGCTTGCAGCTCTCCTCTGCCATGTCCCTTGGCCATGCCATCACTGGGCAACCACGCGAGGACTGAAATTTCTCAAATGTGAGCCAAAATAAACCTCTCCTTTAAATTGTAGGTGTCAGGTATTTTATCCCTGTGATGAGAAAAATGATGAAGACAGTTGGCTTGGGAGCCAGCTAGTGTATTATTAAACCACACTGTGCGTGTGTCTCTGTGGGTCATGGAGGCATAGGTTTGGGTATCGTATCTGTCCCTCACGCCTCCCTCTCTGGCACTATTCCCCTGCTGTGCTATATGACTGCCATGAACTAAGCAGCTTTTTTCCATGCCCTTCTATGTGTTGTTTCTGCCTTGAAGCTGGGTGACCATGGCCTGAATTCCCTGAAATCGAACCAAATTGAACATCTCCTTAAAGTGTGGGTGTCTGTTATTGTGTCTCAGAGGTGGGAAAGCTGACTAATATTGTGATTTTTTCAATCTATGAGTATTGTGTAATGACCAAATCTGAGTAATTAGCATACTTACCACCCCAAACTGACATCATTTCTTTATAGTATTTTCAAAATCCTTTCACATAACTATTTTGAATAGACAATGCATTATTGTTAACAATGATGAGCTTTATATGAAATACTATATTACAATTTATTCCTCCTGATATGACAGCAGACCAGTTGTCCAACCTTTCCTCATCTTCCTTCCCATCTACTCTTTTTAGCCTCTGGCAACCACAGTTTCTACTCCAATGAGTCATATTTCCAATTTAAGAGTGTCTTAGAAAATTATTTAGAATACATACAATGGAATGTTTTTATGTATTGTTTGAAAAATCTGAAGTTCACATGTGTACAATATGCAATACATATCCTTACGCAAACAGTAAGCTTCTCGCATCTGGAAGATTTCTGCATTTGTTCTCGAAGCCAATATATCAATGAGGCAATTCTCATCAATGGCTGCTCCCTAGAAAGACAGAAATGTAAGGACATTTTTACTTGGAATAATAGTTAACCTTATGTACAATAAAGGAATATAGTATTTTTGGTGTTCTTTGAGATGACAAAAGAGAAAGGAAGTTAATTTAGGATAATGATGTTCTTTGAAATGACAAAGGAGAAAGGAAGTTAATTTGGGTTAATGATAAATCCAATTTTAGTTCTGGCTCTACCATTTACTAACTATCCCAGATACCACTGTCTGGAGGAAAGTCTGCTCCTCATTTAGCATGAAAGGCCTTCTTCCTATGTGCTTAGACAACTAAATCTGTAACAAATCTGTAACAATTTATTGCATGGAAATGACTTTTCTATAAAGAATGAATTGTTCTAATTGTTCCAAAGTTTTTAAAGTCTGATGCATATAAGCAATTGTTTTTGTAAACAACTAATTTAAAATCAGAAAAATAGGACTGAGGATTTAGCTCAGTGGTTCTGTCCCGTGTCTCGCAAGCGTAAGGACCCAAGTTCAATCCCCCCTACCAAAAAAAAAAATCAGAAAAACAGATACAATGACATTTGTATTTTGTCTCTATGTTAGTATTCTATTTTGACTCTGAGCCAAATCTTTATATACAATTTCAAGAGATTCACATAATTTTTAATATATAGACTCCATGTATGAATTCATATCGAGGATAGACAAATCCAAATGGCTCTGTGAGCTAATTTACTGTTTCCTTCAGGTAGCTCAGTCTGGAATGGGCTCAGTATATCTGAATTTTTTAGATATAAGCACAAGAACAAGCTGACCCCACCACAGAAATCTGGGGACTCCCAATTGTTAACAAAACTGCTCTCCAGATGGCATTTTAACTGTCAGTTACAGTCATGTGTAGATTTTCTCTCCTTTCTCCCAAATTATATAAGTATGTGGAAGCATCATAGGGCAGTTCCCCTCCACTGAAATATTAGCCTGTGCCTGTTACGGGGCTAGCTTGTGTCAAATCACTACCTTCATGGCATGCCAGAGTTCGTGTGCATCGTAAGACGGTGGTGGGTACATGAGACCAACCATAACTTCTTTGAAGTGAGATGAAAGTTTCTCCTTCAGATCCCCAATCAGGTCCTATGGAGGAAATGTAAACATTTTCATGATATCAGTTACCAAATTTACAAGAGCAATGGGGTAATTTCAGGAAGTAGCTTATTAAAAGTTCTTTTCCATGTCTTTTTACATAGTAACTAGTCTGGTTTTAATTCACACACATACCGTGGATTGCATGAGGCAGTGGGTGTGAGGGTTTGGAAATGACTGAGTTAATCACCCCATATGATAAAGCATATGGACATCGTAGTTATATCAACATAGAAGGGTTTTCTTTGCCTGGCCTCCAACCTCAAGTCCTCTTTTAATCTCCTTATGAAAATACTGAAAAGATGAAACCTGAAAACATTTTAGTTAGAAGGTCTTGATTTTCATGTACAGACTTAATGAAACATCAATCCTTAAAAAAAATGCATTTTTAAAATTCTGTTGCTGTAGCAATCTCTTTTAGCAAGGTGTCCTTGGTTATGTTATGACCAAACACCTTATGTAATTTGATAAAGTAATCTCATATCTTTCATTAAGTATTAGCCACACTATTCAAAATACTGGAAGTGGAACACTTAAAGAAAAATATACATACTAGGTTTTTGTGTTTGAAATACAGTTACAAAATATAAAATTGATATTTTTAATTTTTTGCTTTTTATTTTTGTAGTGTACAAAGGAATTTAAGAAAAACATATTCTAAGTTGATTTACTGTAGAGTTACCAAGACATTTAGAAGAGGTTTAAATTTTACCATCTTTTGCTATGTGTAAAATGTATCCAGTTCTATTTAAAAATATGTAGTAAAATTTTACTTTAGAGGTTGTGCAATAAAAGAATTCAAATAAAAGTTACCAAAAAAGAAAATAAACTTTTATTGCAATAACAATAAAATAGTCATAATTTTAATTTTATTTAGCATGCTTGGAAGATATAAAAATATGAGGTGTGAACAAGACATACAATGAAAGGTAAAATAAAAAGTTTATTACCTTTAAAAAACACACTGCTATTAACCGCTCTTAAAATATTCCCCATCTCTTCAAATGCATTTATCCCATCTTTCCTGACACTTTCTGAAGCGGTTCTGGAAGTCCTCTTTCTCAAGTATCTTTATTTATGCTGTTGTGGCTGCCTCGATGTCCTGAATTAATTCAAAACATTTATCATTCATGGTCATTTTGACTTTGGGGAAAAGCCAGAATTTGTGAGGTGCCAGATCCAGTGAACAGTTGGGTGAGGACTGGCCTTAATGTTTTTAAAAGCTACCTTTTTTTTGGCTGGCACAGGGCAGCAGAATTCAGGGGTTTTTGATTGGACCTCATAAAGACAATCATGAAAGAGGACTTTCAGAACTGCTTCAGAATGTGGAAAGAATAAGGATAAGTGTGTTTGAAGTGTGTGTGTAAAAGAGAGAGAGAGAGGGAGAGAGAGAGAGAGAACAGTTGGAGGGGGATTAATGGCAACCTGTTCTTCACTGTAACATATTCTAAAAACTCTGAACATTCACTGTGTATTTAGATCACTGTTTGTAGATAATGTTTAAGGACAGAGGAAGCACTGGTGTGTGTAGATTAGAATGTGGACATGAGATACACAAGTTAGCTTTACATACAGAATTACTGAATGGATTTGAGATCTAAATGCTTCTGAGAGAGACTTCAAATGTCAGTTATTTTAGCCTCTCTTCAACTGCATAGAGCAAAGTTCCTAATAATGGACATTTGAGACAATCAAGTCAAAGATTGTATTATGATGAAAATATTAAAATTTACTGAGTGCTTCCTATCTGACAGAAGATATTCTGAGTATATGAAAAATTGTAATAATTCATTATGACAACCCTAAGAACAAGGAACTATGATCATCCACTGTGTAGATGAGAAATCTACATAGATTAGCTAGGTCTATATAATTTCACAAGGCAGTAATGGAGAACAAATTTGAAATCGAGTATTCTGACCCTCTAGTCAGAATACTATTTTGAATAGTATGTAGGCCATAGAAAGCCACTGATGATACATCAGCAAAGTGATGAATGTAGCATATAGGCAGTGAATGAGGCATTTTTGGACACTTGAATTTGATAACACTACATTGAAATTATGAATGCAAATGAACCAATTCCATATTTTTTATTATGAAAAGATAATGGTACTTGGTAGGTGATGGAAATTTAAAACATTAGAATTATTACCTATTTCATGGGCCTTCCTCTAACCCTAAGTTAATTATGTATTTGGAACCAGTGCTGTATCTTTAAATTTTTTATGCTGTATTATATTTTAAAAATCTGATTACATGATAAAATTTTATATGTATATATTTTCCCTCAATGCCTTTCAGGACATGTAACTTTTTTCACACATTTTTTTAAATCAAGTATCTAGTTCTAGCACAGTTCTGGGCATACAAAAATGTGTATAGAGTATATTATACTATGCATATGAATACAAGAAGAAATAAAAGAATAAACAAATTAATGAATACATTTTAAATGAGTGTGGTAAGAAAAAACCCTTAATGTACTGATTAGATACAAAAAATAAACATGATATTCAAGCAGATTAGTTGAGTGTTGCAAAAATCCATTAATTAATCTTTAGGCACGTTTCTTTGATCACTACATTCATTCCACACATTTATAACAATATCTTTAATTTCTTTTTGTGTTATGCCATGAATGAATGTCTATGTGTACATTCCACTATAAACTGAGATTAGCAATGCCACTAGATGGTGATGTCTATCTTTATTTTATAGGTCTGTGCGTGTGTGTGTGTGTGTGTGTGTGTGTGTGTGTGTTGCTATGGCAATCTTGCAAAAAAAATCAAACAAATAACAATTTATTGGAAGAAACATTATCAGATATCATCTAATGTGGTTGAAAGTAGCTTTTAATCCTGACTGTAAAACATAACTATGAGGTTACAATTGTGTTGCTTAACCTCTGAGTTTGTGTCACTCTATAAAGCAAATAACATTACTTACTTCATAAAGCTGGTAAAAATATTAAATAATTTCACTGAGGTGAAATTATCATATTGTTTTCTGATTCAGGACAGGTGCTCAAAATTTTTTTTTTCCTTCCCAAAAATATTAAGTAAGTTTTTGCAAAGTAAACATGGTTAATTGTTACCAAAGCTGATATTAGAT
Source organism: Heterocephalus glaber (assembly GCF_000247695.1). The sequence goes on along the minus strand of NW_004624932.1, from coordinate 1,308,488 downwards.
TGTTTCCCTATCTCTCTCCTTCTCCTTGTCTGTCTCTATCTCTTCACCTCAGAGTTTTGTCTTTTATATTGCATTTCTTCCAATTTTCAGTATATCAAGTTCTCAGTAAATTCAGTGATAGACAGTGTATGTTGCAATGGTTTCATAAGATATAATTGAGTTAAGAACTCCCATTGCCTACTGACATCACAGCTGCCTTAGTCTGTGAGAATATGCATTATGATTTTTATACATCAGCAAAATCAGCCAATGATCCATTTCTTGGAATATATCCCTGTCTTTAGGCAGTACAGGACTGCATATGCAGAAATTGATTTGGTGTTACCACTTTCACTGTTACAATCCTTGTCTAGGCACAATCATCACTCTCCTCTATTAACATCATAGCTTCCAAATGCATCTCCCTTCTGTGTTTGTACCTTGTATTTTCTCAACACATCTGACAGTGTAATGCTGTGAAAACACAAATCAGGTTAGTGACTCCTCTGCTCAAAATGTCCTTTCTTCCTTCCCCACATTCCAAAATGAACTATAATTTGTGTGTGTTGTTCATCTCAGAAGAAAGCAAACACAAGGATTTTTGTTCCATGTAAATGTAAATCATTATAATGGTGCACAACACACGTGTTATTTCCCTGGTTATTTCTCTGCTTTCTTCTCCTACTATTCTCCTTGCTCCTGATTTCTTCACTTCTGCTACAGTGAGCTTCTTCTTAAACTTGGAATACCATTTCTTCTCCTATCCGAGGGCTTTGTTTTTGCCATTCACTGTGCCTAAAATCTTTGTCGCAGAGGTATCCACATGGACTACCCTGCCTGCTTTCTCGGTGGAACTTGCCCTAGTTCCCTTGTTTAAAATTATACCCAGCCCCTCGACACTTATTGTATTTCTCACCTGGCTCTCTCTGCATTCCCTAGTACTCATTGCTTTACAACATGACATATTTTACCAGGAAAACTGCAAGCTCCATCATGGTAGGGCTTTTGGCCTGCTGTACCCGTGGCTATTTTATCCATGCCCACAGAATTGTGCCTGCAAAATAGACCTACAAAATAGGTACACAAGTAATGAATGAGCAGGATCACTTATAATTCAACAATTATTTGTTTGTGGTCCTTCCTGGTAATTCAAAGATAAACAAGAAAATGTATCCTTAGCCAGTACCCTTGAGCAGCAGGTACAGAAACACAGGAATCAAAATTATGTCACAATGCAAAATGTGGTGGTAGCTATCATGATGGGAATAGTATATTATCAGGACCCTGAGAAGGAGACTATTCTTTCAGTTGGAAAGATAAATACTGAATAATATGTTTAAATAACTAACTTTAGCAAGTTCAAAGGGGAGCACCTAAATAGAGTCTCTAATTAGGAGTTTTAAATTCTCACTTGGAGTTATATAAATAATTTTTCAGATGCAGCCTTCAGAGTGTGCTTTTCTCAGGCTGCCTGCTTTTGCTTTCCTGCTTTCTGCAGACTTGCCCTACAGCGGGCTCTGCTGGAATCACAGCTTGGCCTTACATTAAGCTAATGAGTCTTTGCTTTTCAAATTGTTCTGTTCAGTTGCTGATGAAACTGCAGATTAGCCAAATTGCAGCTATTTTGACCTCTTCTTTTAATTTGAAAATAAAATGGCAGTTTCTTTTTTTCTCATTTCTCTTGCCTTTATGTTATGATGGAAGAACAGGGGCAAGAAGTAGAAGTATGACTAACATTTTTCTTGCCTGAATCTCCTCAGGGGAGCTGTTGCCTATGCTTTTAACTTACATACTTTTTTCTATTATCGTAAATAATGATACTTGCTGTTTAAATACTCAATGGTGCAAAGCCAGGTAAGTTCTTAGTGGGACTTAGAAATTTCCCTAATTCTATCTCCCCCAGCAGTTACCCTGTACATATTTGCACAATTTTATGTTATATTATAAAAACATTTGTGTAAGTTGCTTTGTTACTTTGGGGTGGTAAGTGAATATTTCTTCAAACAGCTTCCTTCCACAGGTGTTTTCACATTTTAATTAATGATGCAAATTTCAGTGGAAATTTGAGTTGTCTATCTATTTGAAAAAAATGATAATGCTGTGGTCTTCTAGAGAAACAGGACGGCAGAGCTGCTGTGGCTTGGATCTTCAACATCTCCTGATGCCCATGTGTTAAATGTTTGATCTCTGGGTTGGTGCTACTGGGCTGTGGTGGAACCTGTGAGGGGTTAGGGCTAGTGGGAGACCCTTAAGTCACTGGGGGTGTTTGTTCACAGGAGAGAGTGAGACCTGGCCTTTTCTTTTTGTTTGTGAGGCATAAAATGAGCAGTTTTACTTTACCAGGTCAGGATGTATTTCCTTACCCTAGGTCAAAAATCAACAGGGCAAATCAGTCATGGACTGGAACTTCCAACAATGTGAGCCAAAATAAACCTTCTCTCTTTGTAAGTTGAATATCTCAGGTATTTTATTATAGTTATGGAAAGGTAACTCAAAGGCTAAAATCTTTCCTCTCCTGGCGTGGGGATTTAGCTCAGTGGTTCCGTGCAAGCGCAAGGACACCAGTTTGATCCCCAGTACCAAAAAAAACCCCAAACAGACAAAAAAACCTTTCCTCTCTCAAGATAAGGATAAAAGATAAGAAACATTGTTTTAGAAGTACATCATGTCAGAAGGAAAGGAACCTTTGGGTATAAAGAGCTAGGGGAAAATGGAAACCGGAAGATAAGCAAATGAACTGACTTTGGGGATGATCTTGTAGGTGACTGGGAATGGAGGGGGCATGGAGTTGAGAACTATTTGCCTGGGGGTTTAATGCCCAATTTAGGGCATTACATGAGGACTAAAAAATATTTGGAAAAGCGTAACACAGTGAGTTAAGCCTGAAATTTCACATAAGAGGTTAGGACACTCAAAAGATTTTACTCTTATATTATTATTATCAGTAAAAATAAGAAATAGGACAAAATATCATTCAGCACTGTTAGAAGGGCAGAAAGCTCACTTCTCATTGCCTGGAGTATGAGTAGACTATTTTCCCTGATAACCTGAAACAATATATCTGTGTAACCTTAGGCTTGAAGTTCAGATTTATTCTGCTCATGTTAATTGATACCTTCAAGAAGAGAAATCATCCTAAAAGCTCATCCTGAGCTGGTAATTCTCCTGGGAAAACAGGAAGAAGTAAATGCAAAACCAATCTTTCAAAATTCTCTGACTTAAAAAAAAAAAAAGATTATTGTTAAAAAGGCCACATTTTAAAGGTTTCACAATAAAAATATTATGATACACTCTTAGAAAAAAATTTCCAGAACGGTAATATGGGCTCTGCAAAGAGCAGAATTAATATACATAAATAGGAGATAATGGCAATCAGAAATTACAGTATAAAAAATCATAGAATTTCAAAGAAAAAACTAAAACTATAAATTAAATTCTTTTTAATTAAAATGCAATATTTACCTTGATAAAAAGTTGAAAA
>NW_004624932.1:1286611-1299413 GCF_000247695.1 Heterocephalus glaber | reverse complement strand
AAAAATAAGAACCAAGATACATTATATAAAGGTACAATTCCCAATGAGAAATGTAATTGTGTTGTATACCTACAATGTACCAATAAAAGAATTTATTACAAAAAAAAAATTACCAAAAAATGCCCAGAGTATTGTGAACTGCATGTTTCTCTGCCATTGTTTACATTTTTTCCTGCTCTAAGTCTCATGAGACAAAACTTTGGCCTTTTCATTCAGACTTCCAAGTCTATTAATACCATAAAGTCCATTCTAATTGTAACTCTTTAAAAAATTGCCGTGTATGAGTCAAAGCCAAGTCAGATAAAGGGAAAAACCGCCCTTGTCTGTGACCAGCTAAAATTGCAGATTCAAGATTCCACAAAGTTGAAACATCTGGTGTAGTATGATGAATTTGCCACCTGAGAAACAACTTTGCATAGACCAAAAATAATGGAAGTTCATTGGATTAAGATATGCAAACTTTCACAGGAAATAAATATGTCTTGGTACTGATGCAGACCTGCTCTGTCCCTCATGCCTCCATCTTTCCCTTCCTTTCATCCCAAATTCTGCTTTTAGGAAAATAGCAACTAGCAACAGCTATGCACAGTCAAGATCCAAGGTCTTTCTATTCCTATTCCATATTGTGCCCGAAAGGACATGTGTACTTGTCTGACTATGGTGGGTTACCGAGGAGAACAGATGGATTCAAGTTTTTATGCATTTGTTGTATATAGATGTCTATGTCACTGTTCTACTGGACTGATTGGTAGAAGTACACCCAAGTTCACATGATGGATTTGAGCAAGATTTGAAGTAGAGAAGCAAAGTCAGAGGATTGATTTTGTGTTTGGAGGCCTTTGGACTCATTATACTATACTATTATTGTAACTTTCAAAGTTGAATTTACTTGGGTTTATTTGTTGCTTCTACAGGTGCTTGTAACTACTAGAAGGAATGGTCTTCATTGGGAAAGAGACACAAGTAAGGAAGTGGTCCTGCTCTGGGCCCCATAATCCTAGTTATTAGTTTTAACCACAAGTCTCTCTGGCAGATAGTTTGCTCATTGGAAACTCTGGGAAGGGGAAGAGCCTCTTGGTGATTAAAACTTGTTTTCCTGATACAACTTACCAGTACATCAGTTTTGAAAAATGGCTATTGGCTTGCTCTTAAATCTTGTAGAAATTGAATGCTTGATCTGCAGAATCCTTAAGACTCTCATGCCTAACATTCTCATTTTGGGAATCTGGTAATGGGAAAAACATTCAAACAAGCTCAAGGATGTGTCATTGGGTACTTTAAGGAAATTGCAGAAAGTGTGAGTTGAGGGCACACATCCAGCCCACTGGAGATGAGGACATTGGAGCTGGTGTGGTGTCCATTGTCTGGGAAGATGTACAGCCTGAGGAATGGCAAATCAAGCATTAAGCATGGATGGGATGCCATGACCAAAAGAAGGGGGCAGGTTACTTTGGAGAACTACAAATACTTCCACTGGGGGGTGAGTAGGAAGGTGACACTGAAGGTGAGTAGGAAGGAAGACACAGATAAAGATGCAGAGCAGGGATGAGGGCAGCAAGGCTTATCTGCCCTGGGAAGGTGTTTGGGTTTGTTCCATGGACATATGTATATCCATGAGAGAGGAATGGGGTAAACTTGCAGGTACTAACGTGGCAAAGTAACATGTTCAAATTGTATTTGGCTTGTTCTGATTTCAGTTTGGATGGTGAACTGGAGTGGGTGGGACTAGGGGTTGCAGGGGCCAGTGAGGAATTGCAGCATTGGTGTGGGCATGAAAGGATGGAGATCCTAATCAAGCCTGGATAAGTGAGGAAAAAGAGAGAAATGTGAGAGGAAATAATTATTAACATTTGATGATTGATTGAATAGCAAGAGATTTCAGAGGACTGAGGAAAGCATGGCTTCCTGCCTTCCAGTGTGTGCAATGTACTGATCAGCTAAATTTCTCCAACACATGTGGATTATTCAGTAAAAGTGAGGGCTTAACAAACTCTGAGACCTTATGTGTAGAGTAAAAAGTGCTTCATTCCAGTACAAGTTCTTTAATGGATTTTAAATCCCTTGAGTGCAAGCACTTCATTTCTTAATTATTTTAAATCTGCTTTAGCCTAGTTTTATAGAGCTTGATAAAGTAATGCTTTAGCCTAAATTAACGAGCTATATAATAGCAAAGATGTATGTAAACCTTTGAGTTAACAACTTTACAGAAAAAAATCCCCTTTAATCCTGTGGATATTAAAAGCATATGAGAGTACCAATGATACATCTTCTACAACTTTTCATTCTTTTTTTAAAGGAAGTTAATGTTGAAGTCACAGGAACATAAGCTAAGGTAACAGTTTTATGTGGAAAAAATGGTTTAACTGGTCTCCTTTTTGAGCATAATTCAATTAAAGTCACCATTAGTAGTGGCTTTCTGTATTATAAATTCATTCTAATACAGAAGACTATCTTATTTCATATGTTATAGTTCAAAGACAGGCTTTGAGATGGAGTAAATTTATATGGACAAACTCTATAAAGAAAGTTTTATGATAGTGTTTCATTGATAATGCTCATTTGACAAAATAATTGCTATTTCTGGTCCTTTTGGCCTGAAGAGTTTTTGTTCTGAATTTGTGGTTTAAATGCATAACAAAAGCAAGGAATATTTAATGGTACTTGCTTTGGAATTAGAATGTGATTACTTTAAAACACTATGGATAGTTTTATTGCCTTAAGCTATTTTTAAACTGTCATTCTTTTTTAATGGTCTCTTTACCTGCCTGCTGTTGAGAAGAAAAGCTAGTGGAGAATTCACTTTGGTGGAGAGTTAGATGAGGACCTGCAGAGAATTCCAGGAAAAAATGTTATTTTTTGACCTGGTGATCATTAGTCCCTTCTATGCCTTCCCTAAAGTTTGGCACACAGGTGTTTCGAGCATAACATTTCACTTTTAGCCTAATTGGACCAACTAGCAGTGTTTGGTTATCAAATATTTTCTTTTTGAGATGCTGTATGATTTTGGGAAGGACTGATGGTCACTGTAATTATGAAGGTACCTTAACACACACACACACACGCACACACACACGCACACACACATTTATGATATATTTATATTGCTTAAAATATGTAAGAAGCTATGGACTATTTCTAGTATATGAGTCCTGAAATCTTTGCGATCTGAAAGATTGACAAATATAATGGTTCCAGTTCCCTGAGAGTATTGTTAGTGCTCAGGAGCTTGTCCTTGAAAGAGGACAAGATACATAGTCCTTACCCGGCCATACATGCTCTGGTAGGCCTCTGCAATCATCATTCTCTGTGCATTGCTGCGCTGTGTTAGAATGTCAATCAGCATGTCTTTGTCACAGTCTGGAAAGAATAATGTTGGAAGATCAGTAAAGTTACTACTCAGAGTTAGGGAGAATCTGTTATTTAAGGATCAAAACCAATGTGCAAGCACTATCCTTGATAGGAGCGGAGAGCAATTTTAACTAAAATTGGAAATCACATAGCAATGCTTGATGAAGCCTGGATTCTTCCTGTCTCTCATTTCAGTACTATTACTGTAAATTGGCTCCCTTCCTGAGACAGTCAGAGAGGACCATGAGGACAAAGGGCAGCTACATTCCTGGGCTTTAACTCAGGACCTGGTGCTGATTAAAAGTATAGTATGCATTCTTCCCTACCTCCTCACCTGGACAAGCTCATGACCTCACAAACCAGGGCCATCATTACAACCAGGAAGCTTTTGCCACAGCATGTCCAAGAATAAACTAGATGAGAAAATAAAACTGTTGGAGATCATCACAGAAAGAGCAAACTAACTGAGGGGCTCTTAACCCGTTACTCATTAAAATCATGATTTATGCTTTCTTGGAAAGTAGACAGGGAATAAAAAGCAGGAACTCTTCATTTGAGCATTCAGATACCCAGTTGCTAACTAAAACAGGATAAAGCTTGTTGTGATGTTTAAGCTTAATTGTCAACTTGATTGGCTTGGGAACTATCTAGGGAATTGCTGGTTCACACTTTGGGTGTGTCTGAATGGATGGTGGAAGTTGGACCTTAGAAACTATTCCTGGTCCCTTCCTCTCTGGCACTTTCCCTGCTCTGCTTTTGGACCACCATGTACTGAGCAGCTTTGCTCTGCCAAATATCATATTTCTGTATGATATTTCTGCCTTGAAGCCAGCTGGTCATGAACTGAAATCTCTGAAATCATATGACCATTTCCTCCTTTAAGTTGTGAGTGTCGAGCATTTGGTCCCAGAATAGGAAAGGTGACTGAATACATTGGGGATATCTGCCTTCATTGTGGGTCTGTCTCTATTGTCACTTTCAACCTTTGAGTCAGATGCCTACTTAGCTCTCCATATAGGGATATTTGACATTTAAGGAATATCTGTCTAAAAACCGATACTACAAGTTTTACTTGACCTAAATGTATATAACCCATTTCATGCCCCATTGAGACTGAGGACATCAAGATAAAAGATTTTCAGGGACATTCATCTCCAACTTTCATTCCTTGCAATGGGCACCTAAAAGTTTCCCGTCATTTCACTGAATCTGCAATCACTTTGGGTGTCAGCAGAGCCTCTGCCAAACCAAAACTGTCCCTCAAACATAAACGATCATCTCATAAAGACTGCATTGACTCCTCAAGCCATAAGGACTTCTCCAGAGCTGCAAAAACAGAACTGAGGAGATAATCAACCAGATCCTAGCCAACGTAAGCAATCCCACATAAGCTGACCTCTGTCTTTTGTTGTTAGGACACCTGGCCTGATCTTCTGTGTTAAAGTTGTGTCCCATTGAGTTTTTTTCTCAAGTTAAAGTCACCTCTCCATTTTCTCATACTCTCCAGTTAAACCCTTTTCCTATAAATGAACAGTGCTGTCTTGGTTTTAACTTCTATTATCACTTAAGCAAGAACCCATACTAACTGGTGACATTCCTAAAGATTTAATAATAAATCTTTAGTAATAATTCTAATTCCTTACTTCCCTGGAATTAGGGAATTAGAAGTAAGGAATTAGATCCTTTATTCAGCTACTTATCATACTATACCAAAAAAGGCTTCTCTGATTTTCAAGTTGATGAATGATAAATGGACACCATGTCTTTCATGCTGCACAGTTACAGAGCTGTGGCTTAAATGAATATGTAATTTGAAAGCAAGGCTGTTGTTAGAATTTCCAGAGAAAGGAGGCATAATAGAGAAAGAGATCATGAAAGTGCAAGGTATCTGCAAACTTTCAAGGGCTGGTGTGAACCTATCATGCTTTGTATGGAGTATAGTTTCTTTCACCTATCATATAAGTTCTGCTTTTTGGTTGTCCATCCTCCACTTCATCATGTCATGTCATTGTCGTATCTCGTATCATATCATCACACTGATCTAACCGGGTATCTTAATGCACAGCAAGTTTAGATGCATTTCACTGTAATTATGGTCACAGTAGAGTGACTAAAAAGACCTTAACTTTTCACTCAGCTTGACTAAAATACAGACAGGTTTTTTGCCTAATTACATCCTCTGACTTGTTCTTTCTAAAGGCAATAATTTTTTCAAAACTTGCTTTTGTACATTCTTTACATCTTAGACATGCACAATTTCTCTCACCCTTGTGCCAGATTTACAAACCAGAAATGTTTCTCAAAGATCTGGAGGCCATTCCTTTGAAATGTTATCATCAAGAAAGCTAGAGTCTCTGTCTTCTAGGGACTGAGTGAGAGAAGGAGCCAAGCTTTGTTAAGTACTGATGAGCAACTACAGGTTGTCTAATCACCTTCACCAAGATCCACTACCATCCTGACATCCTCTACTGCTCTTCCACCAGCTTAATAGCTTGTGTTTAATAACTTCTCCACATTCTGCTCCAGAGGAGTTGAGTTCAGTCTCTCTCCTCTCTTGATCCCTTTTGCGATAGTTTGAATAAAGTCTAATCTCATCTGGTCATTTTCCTTTGACAAGACGAGATGTTTAAGGCAGACAGAAAAATAAACTGGAAATTTAGAATGCTAAGCAAATCATCATTTTGGAAATTAAATCTGTCCTGGGTGGTCTTAGGATCACAGGGAAGCTATGAATATGGTCCTGAAATATGAGTGAAAAGGGCAGGTAACTGGGACTTACTTGGGTGGCTATGTCTTTGAGAAGTTCAAAGTGTATTACTGAAGCAAGAGAAATGGTCTGAAAGCTGTATAGGGAGGAACGAAGGCATAGAATCAGCTCCAAAGACTGGAATTACTGGCTTCTGAGAGAAAAGTAGCTGGTTCTGAAAAGGAATGGAAGGATGTGGCATGTTGGGCTAGCCTAGTTGCAGACTCAAAAGAAATTGAGCCTTACCAAAAAAAAAAAAGAAAAAGATTGAGCCATTGTAGAGAAGTCTGTTAACTACATTCCAAAATGAATATATTAAAAATTAAATCTTTTAATTACTTCCAGTGTTTTTATTATAGTTATCATATTTATTAAATTATTATAATCTTTGGGATATTTTTGCTTTTATTCTGTTCATATTATCCACAACCTACTCTTCTCAACTACTCTTAATTTTTTTATTTTCTTTGCAGCTCTTGTCTATTTATCTTTCCAGAGGTATTTTAGAATGATTTTCTATGGTTCCTAAACATTTTATCATGTTTTAATATGACTATAAAGTTAAGAATAAATTTTGAAAATGTGATCTTTCTGTCACTAACATGCTATATCTGCCGATTTACTTGAGAGTTTTTCTTTTCTAGAGTCCTTAGCAAAAACATAGTTTTTTAATATGAAAAGAAACTCTATTTTCTAAACATATTCATAATTACATTTCTATCAATATTTCAAGTTATATAATTTTTATTTGTTGACAATGGCTAACTGAAGAAATATTACATTTTGTGTTTACTTTGTGTCCAGAAAAATAAACTGGATTGAGTTGACCCCTATATTAATACAATACCTAATGCAGCAACAGCAAAATATATTCTTTTTAAGTTCACATAAAACATTCACTAAGATAGATCAGATTCTAGGCCATAAAACCTATGGTAAGAAACTCAAAGAATATAAACAAACCATATAAAATATGCTTTCAAGCCAGACAAGAAATAATCTAGAAATGAGCAACTAAGAATCAGTAAGTTAACTAGAAACCCTAAAATACATGTAAGTTAACTAACATGCTTTTGAATAACTCATATCAAATTTTAAAAAATCAAACCAAATGAAAATACAACTTATTGAAATTTGTGTGATGCAGCAAACATATTTATAGGTAAATTTATGATACTGAATGCATAAATGAGAGAAGAAAGATATGAGGTCTAGGAAATTGAAAAGATGTACAAATGGTACTAAAAATTAGTAAAAGATCCACCGTCTGTCTTGAAAGCACAGGGTCCTAAGTTCAATCCCCGGTACCAAAAAAAAAAAAAAAAAAAAAAAGTAAAAGAAAAGCAATAAAAATTAGAGTATAAAATAGAAAAATATTTTCTATTGAAAATAGAAAATCAATAGAAAAGATCAATGACACCAAAATTGGATCTTTCAAAAACTCAGTAAATTCTACAGTCCTTTAGCCAGGCTAAGGAAAAGAGAGATACAAAACATCAATAGTAGAGATGAAAACCAGTCTATCACTATTGATCTTGTGGGTACCACTGATCACTATTTATCTCATCACTATTGATCTTATGGATACTAATAGCATAATAAAAAAAGATGGACAATTCTATGCTCACAAATTTTATAGGCTGGATGAAATGGATCAATTCCTTCAAGCATACAAAGTATTCAAACTCAAGAAAAAGTAGACAATCTGAACAATCCTATATCTATAGAGAAATTGAAACAATAATTAATAGCCCATCAAAACACTAAGAACAAATAAATTATTCACTAGTGAATTATAACAAACTTTTAAAGAAGAAATGCTAATGTTCTATCACCTCTTCCAGAAAACAGAAGCAGAGGAAGTCTGCTTCTATGAGAAGCAATGAATGAGAAGTCTCTCATTCTATAAGACCAGTACTACCCTAATACCAAAAGCAGAGACAGAAATTACAAAAAGCCAAACAAAACAAACAAAAACCACTGACCTACATCTCTGATAAATAAATACATAAAAATTTTCAAATAATTAGGAAATGAATATAACAATGTACATAAGAAATACAGAGGTACTCAAGTCTGGTCCAACATTCTAAATCAATTAATGTAGTCTATCACATTCATAGTCAAAAGAAGCAAAACTATAGGAGTGTGTCCAGATACAGAAGAAGCATTTGATAAACTACCATATCCATTAAGATTTCTCAGCAAACTAGGAATAGAAGGGAATTTCCTCAAGTTGATACAGGGCATCTCCAAAATCCTACAGGTAGAATTTTACTTAATAGTGAGAAAGGTGCAGAATAAGGTATGGATATTCACTGTACACAGCACCATTTAAGAAAAGCTTAATTTGTACCTGTGCAATCTTTTCATAAATATTATAAACGGAGGTTAACAATGATTCCAGTTGTCACAGATCTCACAGAGATTACCTGGCAATTGTATGTACTGGTAGATACAAAATAAGTACTGAATAGTTGTTCTAAGAATGCACAAGTAGCATCTAGTGGCAGGGAATTGAGAAGTGGCAGCACTGTTAAGGAATGTTACCTGAGAACTGTTCTCTTTTAGATTGATATTGGTACCATAAATTTTCATATAGTTTAAGACTATGTTCATTTAAACTGCTCATTTTTATTTGTGTTAGTTTTTTTTTTTTTTTTTTTTGCTCTCAGATTTTTCCAAATCAATACAAGAGCTAAGGAAAACATCAGTAATTGTCTTTCTCAGTTGCACTTTGCTGAAGTTATCAAGATGGATAGAGTATTAAAGGACACCAAACCTGTTCTTGCTTGGACATGCTACAGTGGACACTCTGCCATCAAAACCTTCTGAAGTCCTTCAGCCTAGAACACTGACAAGCAAGAAATTACAATGGTCAAAATGAGTCCATATTTTGACCCTAAAACTGCAATGACAGGAAAATTGAAATAGGAGAAAAGACCAAAAATAGTGAACAGATTGCTCTGACTGATAGTTTTAAAGCAGAAATTACACTCCTGAAGAAAAAGTTAATCCACAACTTTTTGATATCTTGCCTCTATATTTTTATTGTGATGACTGATATTTTAAAAGCCACGAAAGCACTGCAAACTCTTCATGTCAACTTCAGAGAGCAGGTTTAAAGTTCTTTATTGTTTTCCTAAGGGACACTGCCAGTGAATAAAATACAGACATTCATGCAGATGTGTATATACACCCACACGTACAGTTTCCTTAAAGGCGTCCTTGTCTTTAAAGTCAAGAGCTTGCTTTCTTATGAAAGGCTTTGCATGTTTTAAGAGCATCTCTTTTATGTTTTCTGTGTTTATCTTCATGCTCACTAGAAGTCTCCTTAAAATGGTTGGCACCTAAGGAAAATAGGTGGATATTTAAGGGTTCCAAATCACATCTTAAAGATTAATCTTTTTAAAAAAACCTAATAATTTTCCTCCTGTCTTCTTTCGATATCCCTTTTCTAAACTCTAATCTCATTTAATAAGCATGCATTTGTTAAGCACCTATCTGCCAAACTCCAAGCTCCAAGGGCTCTCAGTCCAGGCAGCAGGTTAGACAGATACAGGCACAGCAGCTGGGATGAGAAGTACAGGAGGCTGGAAGCTGGACCAGGGTATGAATAGCTAGTGCTGCTTGGAGTGCTCAGAGAAGGATTTGAAGAGGAAGCCTCATTTCAACAGGCTCTTGGAGAGATTTGGGTTACAAGTAGGCAAAGGAAGAAAGGAGCATTCTAAGCAGGAAGGTTATTAGGCCAATTTACAGAGATGTAAAATAGCAGAGCCACTTGGAAGAATCATAAGTCTGATTTTGCTGGAAGTGGACACAGCCACAGAAACAAAATGGAAAACAGATAAACACAATGGTCAGCAAGGATGATTCATCCTAGAGTAAGTACAGTAAGTTGCTTTTTGTTTCAGATTTCATTTACTAAGTCATGAGACCTTTAAAACTTTAAGGCAAAAATGTCAAGATCAGATTTGCAATTTCACAAGGCAAATCTGATCACCATTACTTTTTCTATTTTTAAATTCCTACTCTATTTCTTTGCCCAGTTTTTTTTTGTTGTTGTTTAACTTGTATCTGCCTTTTGTAAGATATCAGATATTTTACAATCACCTAGGAAAAAAAAAAGCAATACGACAACAAAAGATAGAAATTCCCAGCCTTACCAAATCCTTGGAGTGCCCCTGCTAGCATTTGGGCATCCATTACAGGGTTGAAATTGGGAGCTGGGAAGATAGTTCCTTGCACCTGATGGAAAAAGTCAATGAAAAAGAGATTGTCAAAATTCACATCAAGGATTTTAACAAACTTATTTCAGATAAATGCATACAAAAATATATTCTAAATGTTTAAATTACAATATGAGAAATACACAAATCTATTAAACAAATGTCCCTATTGTATGCTAAATGTGGAGAGCAACTTTGAGTTTATTTTATCCATTTTCCTATGCTAAATTGGTCTCTATTATTATTCTAAAGAAGCTGAGATATTAGAACCAATATAAAAATATAAGAATTAAATGAAAATACATGTCTTTTTAACAAACAGCATTTTCTTATGAGTTAGAGACTATTTTATAAAAATTAAAAAGAGAACAACATCCAAAAAAGCATTCAGTTCACTCGTACGAGTTAGAAGTGGTGCTTGCCACCACAGCTTTTTGTACAGAAGGGGCCCTAAACTCATATGAGAGAAAATTGAAATATTTAAATTTGGATTATGGGATTCATAAAAATCTGGGTGATAGAGATTATTTAGCTGAAGCTCACAGATGCAGAGAAAAACATAAAATCTGACTGACATTCCATTTAAATTCTCTCTCTTGCCAATAATAAAATGGCAGAACATTTAAGGCAAGGCAGCCTTTGGATCTGCATGGTCCATTATTTCAGACAGAGCCAGCCAGAACTAGGCACTATATGATCACACTCAGCACAAGAGAGCTGCCAATCAGAATTTATTAGGAAGAAGGGCGGGTATCTCCATTTGTTGTCAGTGCACCCAAAACACTGAAGAAAAAAAAATGCCTTCTCATATCAAGTGAGCCTGCTGGCTTTGAGAAGAATTCAGACCCTCACCGAGCTCTTCTGTGACAATTCAAGCTTTGCTAAGATAAAGCTTTTAGTGCTTATTGTCTAATGATAGGGAATTAACTAATTAATAAGAACAACCCTGGACCACACTTCTATTAATGAATATTTATAGACCAATACCTAAATGTTTATGTAAGGATTTTAAAGGATTAGACCATCTTTCACTTTAGTTACTACTAAGAATAAAATTCCATTTGGGTTATAATTTACTGATATTATTAAACGTGAAGTTGTACACTTAAAGTAGGTCAAGAAACATATAATGAATGCGATATGACCTTATTTTCTTATTTAGAAGTATGACTATGATAGTGGAATGTCTATATGGATGTGCCTACATGGACAAATATATGTTATTAAAATAAAAACCTAGCCTGCATTTACAATGCATGCATTTACAAATGAACTTTCAATTTGTTCCTGGAATAAGTTTATTGGTGATGGCCTACATGTTTTCAGCCACTTCCCAATTCTAGAAGGCATTTACTTAGGAGATAAAATGAGTTTTATCTCCCTTCTTTATTAATCTGTCATGTTAGGTGAGGCCCTAGTAGGAGAATAGACTGATTCTTCTTTCACTTATTAAGTTCAGATAGCAGATTCTAATGTACATTCCTAAGTTGAGTTCTTCCAACTTCACACATTTTCTTTATAATCTTATAAGCTTGGAGGAGTTTAAAATTTAAATTTTTGAAGTAATAGCTGCTTGCTTTTCAGTGTGAAATTCTATTTGATTCTGCCTTTTGCTAAATCCTTTTTTATCTAGGTAGTTATCAAGTTTCCATTGGGAAAGTTAAAAGCTTATTTTAATAGACTTTTTCAAAGAACAATTTTTGGTTGATATTTCTATTGAGGAGAATACACAAGGATTTTCCAAATGCCTCATGGTCTCACACATGTATAACCTCTCTCATTATCAGCATCTTCAACTGATTGGTACAGGAACTTACATCGTCACATTGTAGTCTCCTAGAGCCCAGAGTTTACATTAGGGCTCATCTTGTACATTTGACAAACATTTTCTATAATGGTTTGTATCTACTATTATAATATCACAGAGTTGTTTCACTGCCCTAAGATCCTCTGTGCTTCACCTCTCCTACTCCTACCTCCAACACATTAAGGGCTTTTTGAGGACTGAGCTGTACATCCTTTATTTCTGCTAGTGGGAGTTGGAAGACTTCTTTGAACATTACTACGTCCTGCTTTGATGGCCTTAATCTTGCTGAGTGTTCTCAGCCGATAGCAGATTATAGGACTGCTTTTAGATATAAAAATGTTTTTGAAAACAATAGGATACATTGATAAGTATGTGTAAATTATTTGAAAAATTCAAGTGCAGACTGAACAGATATGCACACCAGAAAACATTTCATTAGTGGCCTTACTAGGATCTTCCAGAATTTCTAATGAAGTATGAGCTATAAATTGAACTTTATGTTTTTATAGGGTAAGGAGAAACCTCTGAAAATTATCAGACAATCTGTAGTCCACACGTTTTTCTTCCTAGTTTAAAAGAAAATCCTTGTAGAGGTTACTACTTTAATGTATTTTTATTGTAATTATAACAATTTTTTTCTTTATAGTTATCTGCATTGACATTTAAAATTAT
>NW_004624932.1:1249330-1286511 GCF_000247695.1 Heterocephalus glaber | reverse complement strand
TGAATGCTTAGTAATTTACAAAACATATTTTTCTAGAAAGCATTTGTTATTCATATCCATTTAAATAGCATATGAAATCATTATATTCATTTTATGCAAAATATGCTACAGTTAGTTTGAAGTCAACAATATTATTCCATGTAAGGAACATGAAATTCCTTTCACTTATTTTCTCATTGGAATACTGACTTTGTTTTTAATGATCGTTTTGACTGAACTGACCATCTAAATCTATTGAAACAGCTAATGACTGGTCTTAACTTTGTTCCCTGACCTAATTATTTGAAAGGATCAGTTGGTTTATTAATTGGTTTGGAATATAAAAAAGTTTAAAAAATTTTAAATAGCTCCTATGTTATCTAGATGTGCCATTTACCTTACGGTAACATTAACTTTCAAGATTTTTTTGTAAAATTTGTACTCAGCTTTCTTCTCTGCATCCCTCAGTGCCCAGCAATAGTTCCTCCAGTCAAGTCAGTCAGTCCTGAGCCCTTTTCCACCAACTTCCTTCCACTCACTGTGTTTTTATTTGTAATTTATGTCTCATGTTTTCCTATGTGTTTCTTGTTCTGAAAAGTAGAACTTGGACTCTTACATCTAGTATTGTTTTATACTATGTTGCTCTACCAAATAATTGTTCAATGGTTTCATTTTTTTATCTTTTTAGTTATATTTTATGCCCTTTACCTGTAAGGGTATACCAATCTACACCATAATTGTCTGTATACTATCTCATTTATTTATTAGTATATTCTCATTTACTAGTGATTTCATGATTGATTTCTTTTTTTTTTTGCATTTATATTATTCTCTTAAGAGCTTATTATAAATCAGTTTCATAGGCCACAAGAAATAACAGGACTATGTACAGCCTCACAGGAAACAGGCAAGGAGCAGAGGAGGGTCAAGAGGAATCCAGGGCCTTGGTGGGCACATTCCTGGGGGAGTGGGCTGATTGATTTATTTTCTTACTGCACTACCTTGCATTTCATATGACATATTCACAGTATTTGAAGCAATATTACATGTAGATTCCAAAAAGACAAGTATCATCCTCATCCTTCTAGAGTATATGTTCTCAATGTCATAGGTTTTATGTGATATTATTTTTAGTGGTGCCATATTTGATTTAAAATAATTGCTGACTTTACCTTTTCTAAGTTTTCAGTAGACTTCCAGAACTTTGGTTACAGAGTCCTTCATAAAATTGACCTGAAATTTGGCTAAATATGATACACTGGTTATCCTACATAATGCTATGATTTTGTTTAAAATCCAGCTGAGTAACTTACTTGACAGCCCAGTAAAGGGTAATTATTTCCTAATCACTTAATGTCTGACAGGAATACCTCCATCCTCTTATTCTATTTGCAGAAAAATGAGAGAGTTTAGAAACAATATCAAGATGTAACTCATCTGAAGAGACTGAAATAGATGTGGAGTTCAGAGAATGGGTCTTACTTGTGGAAGATGAAAACAGAGGAGAAAAGCTGATCAATGAAAAGAGAATGCATGTGAGTGAAAGGAGCATGTCTAAGGGGGAATTAGACCTTGTGGCAAAAAAGGAGAAATATTTTACTATGTACTTTAGAATATGGGAAGATGACCTTTAATATTCTAAAACACTCAAACTTGGTAGGTAGTTGAATAGCACAGCAAATATTCTCAATTTTAATTCTAAGTTTTTAGTAAATTGATAATGCATTTTAATCAAAATGTGAGATTATCTTTGATATTGTTAAAAGAGAACGAAACCATTAGCTAGACAAAGCCTGTGTAGTTTGATTAAACTGCACCCCACGCTTATTAATATTTTGTGGAATTTAAACTTTCAATATTTGAATAATTAGATAAATTATTTTGAGTTTATGGTTAAAACTTTATGCTTATAAGGTATTTGCTAAGTAATTTAAAGTGATTTGTGTATTTAAGTTTTATACCTGATACCTTAGCATACCTCCTGTCAATTTATTCAGTTATGCTTTGAAGAAAGTAAACAGCTAAACTTTGTAATCAGATGTGCTACATACCGTAAATACTAGTTTTACTCAGGTAAATGAAATATATATACACAGATGATTCTAGAAAAAAGACACTAAGATATTTCTTTTTTATCTCTAAAGTTTTTTTTATAATTTATATATCCTTTTATTGGTACATTTTAGGTATACAATATAATGACATTCATCGTTGGAAATTTGGACCTTTACATAATCTCTCTTGGTTCTTATTTTTTCACCCTTCCCCTGCCCTTCCTTCAACCCCTCCATCCCTCCCTATTTACAGAGACTTTGTTTCCATTTTTCCATTTTCTCATATTAATTCCATTCCCTTCTTTCCTTCCCCCTACCCCTCCCACTTCCCCTTCCCTTTTGCCCCTTTTCTTCCTATTTCACATTATCTATTATACCTTTTAGTCCTTATTTACACTTTCAGTTTCTCACACTAGAGAAAATATTTGGTATTTACACATGTGTGTCCTATTGATACTAAGATATTTCTAAAAAGCAGCACAAATTAACATGGAATTTGGAGAAAAAAGATAATTTTTAAGTGAAAAATAGGAATGAAATCAAGGGAAGAGCTTTGTGTGGGTTTTGTTGTTTTTTATTTTGTTTTGTTTTATTGTTTTGGTAGCGGGGATCGAACTTGTGCTTTCAAGGCAGGCAGCAGAACCACTGAGCTGAACCCTTGGCCCATGAGTTTTGTTTTTTCCCCTTTCCATGTGTTTAAAAGCAATATTTATTATAGAGAAAGAAGATAAGTAGTAAAGAAAATTACAAATAATAAAGGAAAAATTCTAAAGCCCATTGTCCTGAAATAACAATTATAAACATCAGATGGACAATTAGAAAGATACATTTAAGAGATAAAATTATTTTATTATTTAAACTTTTATGTTGAAAAAACAAATACATGCAACAAAATGCAAAATTTTCAATACACAACAAAATGAATTTTTACATGGGTATATTACCATGTATCCTCTAGATCACAATATAAAACAATAAATAATTTTTACAGAAAGTACTATGGAATAAATTCTACTTAAATACAATAATAAAAATATTAATGAGGTGATATTGAAAATTTTACCTTAAACATTGGAAATAATAATTTAAAAAATATTACCCTTGGTTAAGATTTAAAAGCATTTAAATTGGAATTATTATATTTTATTAATAGTGTTCTAGTTTTAGATGGATTCAAATAGAAATATAATACAAAAGTTGAGGACATTAAAATCTCACATTTCTTCCTAATTTCCCTCTTCTCACTTTCAACATTGTTAGTTATTAATATCATTAATATTATTTTACCATTATAATCCATAAAATTTACATTTTATAACATAGTGTACAAAATTGTCTAACAACATTCTGATAAACGAGTAGAAATACATTAATAGAATTAATGCTTATAACCAATTATTTTACCTAGACTTTCCTATTCCTGAAGTGTTAATATTTTCTTAATTAGCTCTTACAGATAATTTTTTTTCCAAGAAGTGCATATGAGATGAAGATCTCATGTTTAAATTTAAATAAGTAAAAATACACTACTTAGAAATTTCATGTTTCTTGGAAGTCAGGTTTACATAAAAATGATTTTCCAAATTTTCTCATCTAGGAATATTTCTAAAACTCAAGCTTCATATCCTGAAATCTCCCGTGATTTCTCTTCTCTGATTTTGATATGCCACTCAAATCCTATCTTCATTAAACACTTTCTGGTCATCATTGTTAAAAATTTTCTTTCATGAATTGCTATAATTGCTAAAATAGCTGGTGTTTGCAAAATGGAAATTACAGGGCAGAATTCTATTTTTCAGTGTCATATTTCATCTTCAGAACCACCCTATGAAATTAAAGTTCTATTGTCCCTACTTCGTGAACGGAAAAAACATAGTGCAGTGCAGTAAGGAACTTACTAGGTGCACAGCTGCTTTTTGGCAAAGAAAAGACTTGAATTCATATTGGTTTGAGTACAAAGCCAAACACTTAAATACTTCCCTCGATGTTTTGTACCATCTATTTTGGTGTAAATAAACTTTGGTGTGAATAAACTTATCAGATAAATGATTTATCTGGGGACATGATCAAATCATGCCCTTAAATTAAGAATCTTGCTTTGCATGGTAATTTATCTATGTTTAATGCCTAGCATTTTGCCTGGGTTCATAACTGAATGATTGTTTGAATTGTAAAAAACATTTCAAATTTAGCTCATGTATTACAGAGAGAGGTGTATTAATATCATTTAACCTGGGCTAAGCTTGTTGGTGTAGATTCACTCGAATTGCAAAGCTCAGTGTACTCCAGTCAGTCCAGATGCTTGGTGGTGGAGTAAACCACACTGCATGAAAAGGGGTGGCTGCTTTGGGAGAACTATAAACATTTTGAGAATCCGTAATGTTATGATTCTATGGCATTTGCTTCACTACAGCTATATACCAGAAGAATGTGCCAAATTAAAAGCAGTTTGTGAGGTGAGTGCACCTGCAAATAGATTTTTCTTAGTTTCCTGTTACAGTCAATTTCCAATTACGTGGATGTGTGATGTAGATTTTGGTTTCTTTTTTGACTCCTTCTGCTAGAGTTGCGCTAAGAGGTTCTCTCTGAGGTTCTTACTATCCAGAGATAATTTTAAGGGCTGAGAATCTTAGCTCTTTTTTTTACTACATCATATGAGTTACTGCCTTATTTTCTTTCCATCAATCTAAGTACTAAGTGCTTGGAACTAATAAGAGAACAAAAGATATGTAAGAGAGACTTATCACAGAAAAAAATCAAAGAAAACAATAGACAAAAATAAGACTACTAATATTTAAACATGAAATGTTTCTAACTAGTAGAATTTCTATTATATTTGATTCTCTGCATAAATATGACTCTTAGCCAGAAATTTATAATTCTTGATATAAAATATAAGAAATATAGAAACCATGAATAATATCTTTTACTCCTTGATATTCTTTATATCTCATACATCATAGATAAAGGTGTCTTTATACATTTTGACAATGTATTCAGAATCTTTTCTTTCTCAGTTAAAAATATATGTATTTACTTTTAAGTAAATTTCTAAAACTCTTCTTTCTCATCATGAAATGTCTTGGAAAGTGAAAACTTCTCTAACATGGAATATATTCTAGAATGCTGTAAACACCCTTCTCTGAGTAAATTATGAGCCAAGTTCTCAATGATTTAAGCAACAACTTTCCATTCATTAGTGTGACTTATTAGAAAAGACAGAATATTGCTAAGATCATGGGATTCCCACTGTTCTGGGAGAGCAATCACATCATAATCACATTTCCCTCAGATCAGTCTAGAAGGATTTTTCAGAAGCAGAGAGCTCAACATAAATCAAAGTGAACAAGAACCCGCAGAGTTACAACAGTTTCCTCTCCATAAAGAAAACACATGGCTGGGATAGCTCCCTGTGAGACTGATTATCGGATGATATTCTACATGATCATTTCAGCATAAAGAGGGAAAATCTTATATGTTCACTTAATCTTTTCGAAAGTTATGTTGTTAATTATCTTATGCTAATGAGGTTAAAAATTCCTTCCCCCTTTCCTTCTTTGCTGTATAATAGTCCCTAGTCCTGTATAATGACAGAGATGCACATGGGAGATGCTGTCCTTCCTCACAGGAAGCTTGGCATGTAGCTGGTAATATTGAGTGTAATGAGAATCATGAAACAATGTTATTTCCACTAAAAATTAGAAGAATACAACATATATTTATGTATTTAATGATTAGATGCATTTTTAAAAGAAGCTTTTTTTTGGAGGACACTATTATTTGAATTGTTCAAACATCATTTTTGGACCACTATTTCAGAATTGATTTTAGTGTTTTATGAATACTCATAAGTTAAATGTGGATTTTATATTTACAATTACCCAAATCTTGGATTAATGACATACAGAATAATAGAGCTGCTTAACACCATTTTATAACTGTATTAAAGTATGAAATTAAGTAATCTGGAGGCAATTTCTCAAATTGAAGAAAATTGCTGGTAAATCACAGTATTTCACTATCATATGGATTCAAAAAACCAAACTTCACAAAAATCATGGATTGAAAAACATGGATGGTTTTGACCTAAACATGTCCCTGTCTTTGGAAAAATATTTGCCTTACTGAGCCCTGGCCAGTAGTCATTCTATATGAAGAATGGCACAGGTTTCTAATATCAACTTTACACCACAATGGAAATGCTATTCTTAATTATTAGAACATTTGATAGTTACATGCCAGTGAAATTTCCTGTATAATAACTTAAATTGAAATATGCTTTTCAATAGTGTCTTTTGTTAATTTTAAGTTAATAAAACTTTCAGATATGTCTGATTCAGTAGTCACTGAAAATTCTAGTTATCTGGGGAATGTGGACACACTAATTTTACATTTTTTGTTATTCTGGTGATAAAGAAGACTTCAATAAACATTATATCTCTAGTTTTTGCCAAAATAAGTGTTGCTGATGTATTACTGGTTTATGTATAGTATACTTGGCTCAGAAGGATATTGCAAATATAATTAGTACAAAGAGGGATAGTTTCTAGGAAAATCAACTGGAATACATTGATTTTACTTCTATATCAGTTTTTGGGTTTTATTCATGTTTGTTAAGAGACTATGCAATAGTGAATTCTTAGACATAGGTTTGAAAAACAAAATTATTTCTTTTTCCACTTGTTCTGCCTACATGAATTATATTCTACCAAAATTTTCAAATTCAGCAGTTCAAACTTGGGATGGTTAATCTTGATTGTCAACTTGATTGGATGGAGAGACACTTGAAAGATTAGGAAAGCATACTTCCAGTTGTGTGTCTGAAGTGCTCTCTCTCTTTCTCTCTCCCTCTCCCTCTCCCTCCCCGCTTCCTGCCTGCCCAGAAGCTAACAGCTGTTCTCTGCCAGGCTCTTTCACCATCTTTCTGCCTTGGAGCCAGCCAACCATGGACTCAAACCTCTCACACACCACACTAAACCTTTGCTTCTTTAAGTTATTTATCTCAGGTATTTTTTCACAGTGATGAAAAGCTGACTAATACAAAACTCTATTATGTGAAATTCTTTCAGATTGTATCAAATATTATTTTTAATTTTGCTTCTGTATAACACGTGGCCTTCTTTTGTTTTGTATTTATTTTTATCTCTAAGTTGTACAATTCCATAGGGCAAGTACCTTTTTTCCTTTGCTTTTAAACCATCCAATGTAGTGCCTTAGGTATAACATGGGCTCAAAGAATCTAAGAAGTCTTATAAAGTATAACAATCTATGTCTTAGTGACATCTTTAGCTTAACCAGTAGATTTCATAATTCATTATTCATATGAGCAGGTTATGCTCTAAGTATGTTTACCTGCATTTTCTTGGTAATCATCTCAGCAATCTTGTGAGACTGATACAATTAAACTTATTTCACACATGAGGAGCTTATGAGGCTGAGTAAGTTGTTTATAACCACACGGGCAATATGTCATGAAGCTAACACTCAAATCTAAATTTCACTTCATGGTTAATGCCCTTTCCATTATAGCTGTAATTGATGTAAAAAAAAAAAGTACTACTGAGGCATGTTTTATCTTTACAAGAGAAAAGATATTTTCTTTTGCAAAAGACCCTACAGTTAAAGACAAAATTTGAAAAGCACATGCTGTTATGTTTATGTTAGTTCAAAGAGAAAGAAGAAAAGAAAGCAGTGTGTGCGTGCACGTGTGGTAAAGGGAAAAAAGAAGGAAAAGAGAGAGAATATGAATAATAGAGGGAGAAGGGAAGAGAGAGGAAGAGAGAGAGAAAGAGGGAGAGAGAGAGAGATCATGGCTTGATTATCAAAATGCATTTAAGAACACAGTGTCTAATATTTAATTTCAAGTTAATTACAGAAGCCCAAATAACCCTAAATACAGATTTATTGGGATCTTTTCTTGCTGGCAGTATTTTGAGACAGTGCAGAAATCAGGCTTGTGCCAAGATAGTTATCTAATATGGAAAAGGTGATGGGCTGGCTGGCTGTTCCATGAATTAATTAATGGCAACTGAGTTCCAGAGGAATAAGAGAGCTATTGATCTTCATTATTTGCATTCCTTCAGCCTCAGCAAAGTAACTTTAGGGAGGCAGAGTCACTGGGAAGGGCTTTTTGTGAACTTAATTTCAATTTTAAAGGACAATATGATTTCAGCTTCTATCTGGGTTAACTGCAAAGGAAGTATGTATATATTATCTAATGAAAATAAAAATTTTGAACACATGCCTAGTTTACCAGTATAGGCAGAGTTGGTGATCATAAGGTAGGTTTAGTCATATTACTTTTTCAAATTGATGCAGATATGTTTATAATATGAGCCAATTGCTAAATTAGTTACTGTGGAGCCTATACAATTTACTAGTTAGATGTCAAGGAATTTAAGAAAGTGAGAGATCTAATTTTATCCACAGAGCCTTTTACAATTAAGATCTATGAATGTCTTTACTAACATAATTTCACTGTTCTAGGAAACAATTTCCAGGAAGATATAATTGAAATAACTTTGTATTATTAAGCTACTAACCTTAACATAATTAGAGTAAAATAGAGAACATCAAATGCTACCTATTTTCATGGCTCAATATGTCTAATTTCTAATCCTAGAACCTGCAACTGTTAGCTTTCATGGAAAAATGGGCTTTATGGATACAATTAAATTAAGTATCTTGAGATAGAGAGATTATTTCTGAGTTGGCTGTAAATGTGACTCCTGATGTCTTTATAAGAGAAGGTCAGAGGGAAATTTGACTACTGAAGAAGAAGGCAAAATTGTGATGAAAGCAAGATTCTATGTTGCTGGCATGGAAAATGAAAGAAGGTAGTGCAACCAGGGGATGCAGGTGGCTGTAGAAGGTCTCCAGAAAAGGGGAGGAAACCATTCCTTCCTTAGAATCTCGAGAAGAAAACTACCCTGTTGACAATTTATCTTTAGCCTGGTAAAATTAACTTTAAATTTCTGACCTCCAAAATTATAAAAGCATAAAATTGTGTTGTTTTAAACCTTAAATTTGTCATAATTTGTTACAGTAGCAATAGGAAACTAATATATTCACTATGAAATTTTTCTGTGTTCACCATTTCTAACTTCTTATGTGACAAATAAGTCCCCTATAGCCTCATGAAAAGATGTATATGATCTGGAATAGATGAGCAATGAAAGAAAAGCAATAATAAAGAAATATATTTTAGAAGTTCAGGTAATGAAAAAATATTACATCTTTAAATGAAAATAGACCACTGCATATTGGAGAATATTAAAGAAAAGATCAGCACTCATATATACCATTCAGATGTAGTCATTTAAGAAGGAAATGAATAGGCATCAGAATTCTCTTCCATAAAATTATATGTAAGCAGGCATTTGGTCCTTTTCAGAATCCAGAGGGAAAAATCTAGGACTCAAAGCTTTTAAATTGCTGAGTAAAACTGCTTTATAGAAAGGTAAAATGAAAAATACCAGTTGCACTTCTGAAATTCGTGTGGAAATCAACTTGATGTTAGCATTAGAAGGTGGTGCAGTTTGGAGGTGCTTAGGTGGAGTCCTCCTGAGTGGGACTAGGTGTCCTTGTAAAAGGGCTTGCAGAAGGAAGTTTGTCCCTCTTGCCCTTTCATCTTCTGTTGTGTGAGGACACAGCAAGTGGGAATGAACTGTTCAAGGTACAATCTTAAAGCAGAAACCAGAAAAGGAACCTGCTGGCAACCTTGGTTTTGAATTTCCCTTTGGAAAATTCCAAGGAATTTTGAAATACTGTGTTTTACATGATGACTGTGAAGCTAAAGTTGAACTGAACCATGTTAAAATCGTTTTCTATATGGCAATGGCTTTGCAAATTTTAAGCTGTATGTGTTAGGTTTGGACAAACAAGTAAATGTATTTCAGATATTGATGACTGGATATTCTGAAAGTATTTAGTCCTAAATAAACATTTGTTCTCTACAAAAACACTTAGTATCTTCACAGTAGAGAGATCAGCCTGCCACTGTCATAACTAAGTGCACTGTCACTAAGTGATTGTCACCAGGAATGACAGGTCAGTATCCTGTTATCTCCAATATGACAGACTTGAGAGGACACATTGCATTCATGTTCCTCCCAACACTGTGTCCTTAGCATCATCAAGAAAACTATCAGCCAGTTTCAAATTGAAAGACATTCGACACAGAATTGATGAATACTCGTCAAAAGTCTCAAGGTCATAAAACATAATCCAAAGCTTAAGGAAGTGTCACAGATCAGAGATGGTTAAGAGACATAGATACTAAATAGAACGTTGAATTCTAGATTTGTTTCTGCTACAGGGAAACAAAGAATATTTGCAGAAAACTGGGCATAATCTAAATCAAATTATTATTTAGTTCACAGCACTATGCCTATGGTAATGGCCTAGTTTTGATGACTTCTTTGACATGATGGGAAAAATGTAAACATGGGGAAAGCTGAGGAAAAGGTAGTTGGGAATTCTAAGATGTTTTTATATTTATTCCAAAAGATTCACCAAATAAAATGTTAAAAATAGTGTTGCATACAAATCTAGTATCACAAAGCCAAACATGGCCCATTATTAAATCAGAAATTACTACAATGGTTTGAATTTAGCTTCAAACAGTAATGTGATGAAAGGTTGTCTCAAGGATTTCCACTGCAGGATTCAGATATAGAACTGTACTTGGGAATAATAATGGGGTGTAGCAGGAAATAGACCATTCACAATTGCTTTTAACTCCTCTTGGAAGTGTAAACCACACCAAAGAGAGAAGCAAAGTGCTCCAGAGATTAAGTTGAGGAAATCTGTGTGGGGGACTTCCAGAGGGAACAAGGATGTGAGCAGAAGGATAATAATAATTGAATAATTATAACGTGGAAACATCCTGCTTGCCTCATTCCTTGCCGTACTGAAGTGACTGAAAGTCTCATGGAGAAGTGTAATTCTGTAGTAAATAATTTACATCTTACTCTGAGGGAAAAAGTTTCTTGTATAAAAATGAGATGAGGAAAGAATAAACTATATCACAAACAAGATAAAGATTAAAAAATTATCCTATCTACATGTCTGTCTACATCAGAGAGAAAAATAACTCAGTTAAATATATGACTAAATGAAGTAAGTTAACCATATGCCTTTAATTACAACATGTTATTTGAACACACTACGGAGTTTGCTATTCCTATTCTAACAATTAGTTTCTTGACCAAATTTTCAGTTACTGTAAATGCCTTTTCCTTTGAATAATTTGTCAGTGTACAATGAGAAAAGAAAGAAACCTAGATTTTAAAGCAGCACTCTAGGATCTTTGGAGGAGGAAATAGAGCCTTATAGTTGAGAAGGAAAAACATGTTTGTTTTCTTACATTGTCGATGGACAAATTGTTAGTACCCTGTGATTTTGAGGAGTATTATTTAATAGCTTACACAATATTGTTTTAGAAACCACTCCCATCTCTGAACCATTCTAATTACTTCATATCAGTATCATGCATAAGAAAAAGACCAAGTACACTAATTCATGAAGTCAGAAGACTTTGAACATCTTGAGGGAAAATCTGGCATGCTCACAGGCAGTCATGCTGGTATTCATACTGGGGGCAAAAGAATCTTAGAACTGTAGGGACATTGGATCCCAAAGAGTTTCTACTGACTATTAAGTTGTGATAAATTCATTGTGACCTCCACTGCACAAACGTCCCCATTTCAGAATCACTAATTTCCCTATCACTGAGGGTTCATGAATCTGACCCCTTTTCACTGTGAAGGAACTACTGTATTCACTGTGCATATTTACTTTTCTATATACAAACTGTGTGCTTGATTAAACATCCAGCAATGCCCACCTTAGCAATGAAAGGTACACAGAAGGTACGTGTGTCCCCAGGTACTGACATCTCTAACTTTTAGTACCTTTTTCTGTTTTCTTAGTTATCCTTTAAAAATGTCATTTTAAGATTGGCTGCTAAATGAATGCCTACAAATTTCCAACATACATTCAGTACCTCCAAAGGCTTGAACCATAATTCAAGATGATGATCATTATAGTGATGGCAATAACAAAAGAATGACCTAGCTATAAAATACAATGTGATTTACATATTTTAAACTATTATGAATTCATAGTATTTAGGAGGATGTGTTTATTGGCTTAAAAGGATTTCCTTTTTCTTAACTTGCAAAATACAACTACAATGCTTTCAGTTCTGATTTATTTAAAATACAATAGCACAAATGTTTCAATTAAGAGATAGGATAACACAATACATTAAAGTACCCTGTTACTTTATTACAAACTGTCATAAAATAGAGATGAGAAGCCAGTCTTAAGTAGCTTATGAGTGAAATTGATTCCCACTTTATCCCTAATAGGAGTACTACAATGCATTATTTTGTGTATAAAGTACTTTTAAATTTTGTACATGATCTTGTCATAGTCTGTTAATTTTTTTTTTCTAACAGAATTACAAGAATGTCTGAAAGATATAAACTGAGAAAGAACACATTCATAATTATGGGTTGTGATACATGGGCTGGCAAAAAAAGAGGTCTTTATCGGCAATTTTCACTCCTCCCTTGAATAAGAAATCCAGGTTCACAAGCTATAATCCAAATCCGTGAATCATTTGAGATGATTCAGAAGAGGATGAGGCTGAGATTGACAGCATGAACTTCAAAAATACTTTCAACCTCCCCATCGTACTAAAAAAGTCCTGTAATTCCTTCCTTGTTTGGTCCATCAGGCTTTGCCAATTTTTATCAGCAAGAATTTCTTCTGATAGAATTCCATAGTAGATAGAGGCTGGGTGTTGGTTTTTATCGATAAAATGTATTACAAAATGAAAACTCAGTGAGTAATACTCTGTAAATGACTCCTTTCTTTCCCCTTTTCCCCAATCCACCTAATTACAGAAGTGCATGACCATTAAAATAACCATGACTCATACTGCTTAAGCATAATTTTGAAGGTTGTGATTTAGTGAAAGAAGTAACTTTTTTAAGCTTTTGATTTATGATAATCTAATGACTTCCTTCCTGCACTGCTGTTAAATGGGTTGACTAATTAGGGCAAAAAAAAATACAGTTAACTATCTCTGTATTCATTGGAGATTTTAAGACTTTCAGTACTTGAAATTTAAAAGCAATACTAGACTTATACTAATATTTAAATCTGCACAATGTATTAATAGCAGAGGTACGATTCAGAAATATTTTTTTCAGAGAGCTTAATAATCACCTAGAAAACTCTAGCAGTGTCTAAAAAACAATGTACCCAGAGATGTGTCCTATCTTCTATAAGATGTCTAATCTACATATGGAAGGCACTTGTGGAAATACAAGTAACTCTATAAATTTAATTCTTATATTACTTGTTATTGTGGCAAATACTCTAAGGACTTGCACAGCTAAAGGCTTTTCCAAAACTTCCCTCTAATGATTATATTTTCTATAACATTACTTTGTCTAATTTCAGAATGCTGATGGTTCCTATAAGACAATGGAATGCATGTTTCAAGAGGGCAGAGCCTCTGACAGGCATTTTTTCTACTGTATTCCCAGTACCTGAAAGTAGTTGTAAGAGTGGAAGTAGAAGGACCAGGTCGGGGGCTACTTTATAAAATTGATAAAGGGCGATTGTGCAAAGTACAAGAGAAAGAATGATCCTTGACTTTCAGTTTTTTTATTTCTTATATCCAGCGATTAATTTATTTTTTTCGATAAAAAGAAGATAGAATTTCTATTCACTGAGTAGATTCTTGGCTGTTTGAATCTGGGATTTGGGGATAGGTGCCAGGGTGAGATGCAAATTCGAAAATACCCTGTGCATGGATTGTATAAAAACTAGAATATTGGATGCAATGACAAAAGCAGTGTTTAAGGTAGGGAAAAGGGGAATTTTAAGAATTTAGCCCCAGAATACTCCCAGCAAAATAACCCTCAAATTTCTAGTAAGATGAATGAGAATTGGGCATAGTATTCAGACATATGGAGGTCATAAATTACTTTAAGAGGAGAGGTTAGGTATTTTATGAGAGAAACTCAATTAGAATGTATTCAGAGAGCAGTGGATGATAAGAATCAGATATAATGACTCCAAATACTTTTGGAGACTTTTATAATAAAAAAGAGAAGAGAGGCTGGCAGTAATTGGTGAGGAAAGTGAGTTTATGAAATTTTTAGCATGGTCGAATTCATTTATAAATAAACATTATGTGGAGTTTAGGAAAAATATATTTCCATTCATGAAATTTTTGATTCTACTCAAATGTATTCATAAAAATCAGCATAATTCTAATTCGACATTCATATATATATATATATATAGAGAGAGAGAGAGAGAGAGAGAGAGAGAGAGAGAGAGGGAGGGAGGGAGACAAACTCATTAGTAATAGACAAAACTTCAAGCCCTCCCTCTAAAAGCAGTGTCTCGGGCTATTAAAGGCCGTGGGTTTTGAGTTAGAGTTGCATTCAAGATTTGACCTTGGTACTTTATAAAGAAGCTGAACAATAATTCACCTCATGTAGATGCTTTATAGGCTCCAAGTATTCTTTTTATCTGTCAATTAATTTTCAAGCAACCATTGTAAGATAGGTGCTATTATCAAGTCTCTTAATGGGAATATTGAGATGCAGAAAGGTATGAAAATTGTCCTCTAAATCAAGGATCCTACCTAGTAAGACTGATTTTGTAAGTTTAGCCATTGTGTTGGACTCAGGTTTGCCCAACCCCTGCATTACAATCAGTGGTTGCTGTAACTGATCTGCACCCCCTCACCAAAATTAGCAGCATGCTTATACACCACTTCAAGGAAAAAGCTACTCCATTTAATTTTTTTAGTTTAATACTTATTAGTTCCACAGAAGCTTCAATAAAGGTTGAAACCATAACCAGCATGACTCCTAAATTTTGTTGAATCAAAGTGTGTAAAGTTCAGGCAATGTAGTCTTGTGAGAGTGAGAAAGCAATCTATAAAGTATGAATAACCTTTGAATAATATTTGTTCAGTAAGTCATATCACAGATAAACAATCGAAGTTAGGTTTCTTGGATGCATGAAAATTTTTCTCTCAGGAATATCTTTCTATTGGAAAAAATTACTTTGGAAATAATCTTGCCTATGGACAATCTCTGCTCCCATGTCCTATTGTCTCAGGCTGTAACTATCCTTAAATCAGATGTTAAATCTTCTCAGGCTGTAACCACCCAAAATCAGGTGTTGTTACTGACCTAGAGAGTATTTTTTCTTTCTATGTGTAGTTCATTGCTGAAAAAACAATGAATTTCTTGCATTCTCATTCCATTAACTTGCTGAATGTCTCCTCCGTAGTATGCTGTCTAACTTGCTGTTGTCTGACCCTGGAGCTCTTCAGTCGTTCTAGGGGAAGACTCCCTGAATAAGAGGTTACGTGCATCTTTGTAACCCTACTGCTTCCAATTATACATATCTTAATTAGGTTCACAATCTACCCTTTCCTTGATAACCAGAAGTTGGAAATCACCACATAGGGTAACTATATTTAGTTCTCTCTCTTAATCTCTCTCTCTCTCTCAAATTTTGGAGTTAAACAAGATCATATTTCCACCACTTTCTGGCTTTTTATCTGAGAAAGTACTTAATTTCTGAGCTTCGGTATTTTATCTAGAAAACGAATATGATAATACTTTGATGAATGTTGTAAGAACTAAAATTTATGTGGATAAAAGCAGTGAGTAGAAGTATAAGAGAGTAAAGGAGAATTTCAAAACCTTTGTATGTTAAATGATATCCTTATAAAATATTTTGTGGTGAGCATTAGATTAGATAGTATCTGCAAAATTCAGATTGCAATACAGGAGCTTTCTTGAGTAGATATTTAGAAATTATATTTCTTTATGTACAATGCATAATGTATTTTAGATGTGGAATATATGGATTGTGATATCAATGTATATAGTGTTTTTAATACTGCTATGACTAATATTTTTCTGAAAATAAATAAATATGGCAGAGGTATAGAAAATTGTCAAAAGGATAGAAAAAGGACTAGGATCAAAATCCACTTCAAAGCCAAAAGAAAGCATTAATTATATAAATGAATCTGTATTAAATAAAATGCTACTATATACAAACAAGAAGACCCATTGATTAAAAACCAGGACTAAATATGCAAAAAATTTCTCTACAACAATCAGAGCAATCTAGAAGGTTTTTTTTTTTTTTTGGTACTGGGGATCAAACTCAGGTCCTTGTGCTTGCGAGGCAGGCGGTGGAACCACTGAGCTAAATCCCTAGCCCTAGAAGGTAATTTAATAATATTATATATTATTATTTCCAAGAGAAATGTAAATACTCTTATTTGGTTCTTGCTTATTGCTTGATATATACTTAATTATTAATATTGTGTAATTACCAGGAATAAACTACTTCAATGGCTCTCAAAATGATAATGCCTTTCTATCAAATAGGTACATTCAATCTTTGTATATGAGGACATAAGTGTCTATTTTTAACCAAGAACCCAGTCAATAATCATCTATAGTATGTAATGAGACATTTTTTTACCTGTGAAGAACTTGTCTTACTTGTGGACACCAGAGACAAAGTAGAGGGTAAAGAGATAAACTTGGCCTTAAACATTGGTCTCTGAATAACACTGAGTTCTAACACATGGGCCATGTATCTTAGTATAGAAAATTGTTTTAAAATATAATAATACTGGTTGTTTAAAACCACTTTACTCTTTATTCTTTCTGAGAATATACCTAAAACATAAAATTTTTATTTAATGCAGCTATTGAAAAATGCTTAAAATGAATTTTTAGGTGTAATTAAATCCAACTCATTAACCTCTATTTTTCTTTATCTGCTCTAGAAGCATAGTAACTATATTCCTCAAAAAATTTTGTTGTCATTGTAACTTAATCTCTGAAATATAAATTTAATATTGTATAATTTTTTTGGTAAATTGACATAAACATTATTTTAAAAATATATAGTATGCAGAATGTAATATTATTTCCAAATAAATTTACTCAAAGAAATAGAAAAGGAGAAAACTATAGGTTTTTACAAATTAAGTAGTTTAATTATTGGACTAAATTTCTTGATACCTTTTATTTCTCTGTAGTAAAATGTAACAGTCCACAATTAATAAAACAATAATGATAACTTTCACGGGCAAAATTCTTGAAATTGCAGATGAAATTAAAATTGTTAAACCAATAATAGCCATCTTTGAAGTCCTGATTCAATATTTATTTTGAAAGAAACATATAAATAAAACTTTGTAGGAATTAATACTTTGTAAATAGGTAAATATAACTTTGGTGGCTCAAAGTTTGATCAAGTAATAATGGGTTTTTCGCATAAAAACTTTCTGGAAAACCTATTTTTATAATACTGGGTCAAAAAGATCATTGTTGGCATCCATGTACATATCACTTCCAAGACCATATGAAGTGGGTATCTTATGGACAATATATACTTAGATAATTATGTTGGCACTTCAAAATTTAGTGAACTATGAGAGCAATTGGATTTTAATGATTCAGACAAGTAAAAAATGAAATGATTAATTGAATTATACATTGCTTAAGATAATTATTTAAAATAGTCTAGATAATCTGAAGAGATCATGGATTTAAAATAAAAATTACTAGTAAAATTATCTTTATTTCTTATAGAGAGAAATAAATATGGAGATAAATCTTATTATACATTTAGTCAAAATTCTGAGTCTAATTACTTGAAAATAGAGGGAACAAAATTGTCTTTATGGGAAAATATATTCACATAGATTTAAAAATTAATAATATTAACCCCTTTTAATAGTTACATTCAATATCTACTAATTGAAAATTTAATGAAAATAAATCAAATCATCAGTAATTCCTGTTGAAAATGTCAAGTAACACACACAAAATTTTATAAATAATACTTAAATCTGCAAAGACTGGAACAATTTATAGAAATAACCATTGTACTTACATAGTCCCCACAAAACATTTTGATAAAAATGAGTAACTTCAGTGCAGATCACAAGATTTTCTGTGAGTGAACAATACAGTTTTTCTCTGGGAAGCAAGAGAGAATTGAGGTTCACTGTTCAATCAAAATGAAATATGTCTGCCTATTCACTTCAGTCTCTCAGGCTAGAAAAGGTAGGGCCAATTCTGGATACAGCATGACTCAAGGTACAGTATTCATACTTAGTTATCAATCATAGGTAAATAGGCAGAATTATTGCACAAAACAAATAGAACCATTAGCCTAGTCCCTGGTTGTACGTTGATTTGAGAAATGTACATTAGCCAAACAGTGAAAGAAATGTAACCTTTTGAAAAAGCTGATGACTCATGGAAAGGTAAGTTGGTAACCACAAAGTTAATGATTTATTTTCTGTTTAATTATTGTTAACATACAGACTTTTGTGGTGTTTCAGCCCTAGTTTCATATATTAGGTTGCTAGATTTTGTGTGCACTGATACTGTTCTCTAAATATTTCAACTATGGTATTGTAGATCTGGTTTTCTGTGAAAGCTAAACATATTTAGGACAGAAGTGATTATCCAGTAATAAAAGTCTTTGGGGGAATATACTGTATTTGCCATTATTTTTTCACATTTTATTTTTTTAAGTCTATTATATTTGATTTTATTAAAAACTCTAAAAAATTTAATAATAATATTACCACTTAATTTTCTTGATTATTTTGAAGTCTCTTGGACTTTGGAAATCTTGGACTTTTTAGAAAGGAGTGATATGTAGACAGAAATACAGACACTTTCAGAACATGTTTGAAAATAAGTTTTAAACAGAATTGGAGCAGCACATCAATATTTAAAAGGGAGAGTAGTTAATTTTAATGAATGGAGCTGGTTTTCCAAAATCCTAAAAATTATGTCCCCAAATGCAATGAAGGCCATTCTGGCCTACAACCACATATAAGTCAATGTTCTTCTTAGAATGAGAATCTAAGTATTTTGTGGATATTGACAACAGTGAAGTAAGCATCTCCTGAGCCATTAAAAGTGTAAGACTTAATGATTGTGTTAATAATTTTATTATGTGATTTGGTTACTATGAAATTCATGTTTTGTTATGTCCATCTAAATCTAGTAACTATAAGGTTGAAACACAAGTTAGAAAATAATATGTATGATCAACAGATAATGAATATGGAAAGCACATACAAAAGAAATATTATTTTGATTGGGTATAATTTTAATTTGTGACAGCAAATATTAAATGCATGACAATTGGTTTTGACAATCTTTGTGAGTTTCTACTCTCTTGAAGGTCTATTTTTTACCCCCATTTTCATCAAACTGCTAACTTCCACATGCTTCCACTCTTCTTTTGATTTTCAGCTGATACCTCTCATGTTGTTTCATTGAGAATATACGAATTAATCCAAACAGGCATTTTCTCCATCCTTTCATTCTGTGGATTTGCACCTTTATTTTCTTCCTACCCTTCCATTCTCTCATTCCAGTACCACTGCTTCTAATTTAGGTTTCCTTCCTATCTATATCAAGACATTTGAGTCAGGTGTTCTCTCCCATCCAAGGACTTCATTCCTGAAATTATCCCATTGCCATTTATTATGATGATTTTATTGTCAGATTATTTCCATTTGCCCCAAATCATGTTATAGCAGTTCCCATTTTCAAAAAGCAAGTAATCATTGATAATTTGAAATAGGAAAAGGTCCAAAGGTGTAGGGGTGGTGGGAGAGGAAGGGGAAAGGAAAGAAGGAAAAGGAAAAATCATGAGAAAAGAAAAAAAATGGAAATGAAGTCTATGTAAATAGGGAAGGGTGGAGGCAGTAAAGGGAGCACAGGGAATGGGGAAAAAAATAACCAAGATACATCATGTACAGGTACAAGCACCCAATGATAAATGTAAATGTACTGTATACCTAAAATGCACCAATAAAAGAATTTTTTTTTTTAAAAGCAAGTAATCAAGCTAACAGACTGACAAATTTCCTTGACTCCACATTCACCACCAGCTACAACTCAATTTATCTTTTTCTTTACTTAGGGGAAGCTCCTGCAAATAGGTATCCTGATGCCCCTCTCTACCTGACGATTCTTGCTTCATCCTATTTCAACCAAGGTTTTCTTCCATAACACTAAAGCTCTGCTGTCACAAATATGACCACCTTTGCAAATAGAATGGCTAGTTCTTTGTTATAATTTGATGTAGTTGTCTCCTTTCTTGCTGACACACTTTTTCTGAAGCACTATTGTCTCTTAGTTTTACTTTGATTTTATTGGTCACCTGCACTATAAATTCCACTTACAGTACTATCTCTGCTTTATCCTGGTTTCTTTTCTTTATGTTTCCACTAATGCAAATTGCATTTTTTGTCTTTTTAAAATATGTCTCTATCAGTAGGATAAGCTCGATAAGGACAAAAAATTCCTTAGTCTTATTTGGCATAATAATCACAGTACATTCAATATTCTAAAATGTGAAAAAATATTCAGCAAATGTCTTTGTATGATTCAATTTGATCTTTTAAAAATTTGAAGCCATCCTCTGTTGTAATTCAACTTCTGAAATGCATAACAGATCATCTGTTAGTTATAGGACCAGTGTACCAGAATTTGTGTTATTTTGAGTTTCTTTCCAAGAAGTTCAGAAAATGTTATTATTGGTTAAACTAGCTAATAATTTCTCTAACCTCACTCTTGGTGTAGTTCAAGGCTCTGTCTGAACCAAAATAGCAAAGATTTTATTTCCCAAGTTATGTTATCATTTACAATACTAGATTTTTTAATTAAGTTTATTTGTACATTTTAGCTATATAATACAGTTACATTCATCATTGGGATCTTGTACTACAACACTAGATTTTTACTGTATCTATCATACTTTATTATATCTACTGTCCTACTCAGATATCCCTATTATTCTTTATGGATTTGTTAAAATAAAAAGCAATTTGTAAGATGAACCTGCATATAATACACAATGGATATCCATCCATGTTTTATGTAAATGAGCTAAATATGATTTTTAAAATTATCTTTTTTTCTGCACATTGGACATACAGTTGTATTCTAAAGTCCATTTAAGATTCATCATAATTGAAAATTTGCACTGACCCTTTTCATATTGAGGAAACAAAAGTCATGAATATAAATAACCCATTTCAATTATTGTTAAAATCATATTTCCAAATCCTTTTATAGAAGAAATTTAATTAAAAGTCCAAGAAAAAACTCAGTATATAATTATTTTCATCATTTTGAAAATTAAATTTTAGAATACTAGTCATATATTAATTTTAAAGAATTCATACTCCTAGAAGAATAATTTTTATGTAATTCAAGGAGATTGGAAATCAGAGAATCATTATTATTAAAGAAAAGAAAGTATATGTGCTGCTAAATTAGTTTCTTCTGAATATTAATACTTAGATGATGTAATAGTAAAAGCAAAGTCTATTAAAGAACAATATCAAATGTTTCTAGGTCTTATTTAATTTTGGGTTTATAAATACATTTTTCTTGTTTTTAAATAAAGTACAATATTATATATTTATTCATCTTTAATATTATTAATTTGGTAATAGGAAAAAGTGGTCTTATGGAGCAAATGTGGCCATAAGCAGAGCTTTAAATTTTATTGAACATTTCCTTAAATCAGTAAAGAAAATTCACATAATAATTCAAAAATATTGTTTTCAATATGAACATATCCTAATCTTATTAATTAAAATAAATACATTTTATTTAAATAAAATATTCCATTAAGAGGTGTGACTGTAAGGTAATAAAAAACAGAATTTGTATAGCCAATTGTTTGTGTTCATTTTCTTAAAAAATTATACATAAACTATTGTGATGATGCCATTGTTACAAGGATAAAAAATACTTTTAAGAACTGTAGTGCTTTAAAGTATCTTGGTGCCAGCTCTGATCTGATAGTTTAAGTAAATACCCTACACTTGTAATTTAATAAAGAAAGTTTTCTTTTTTCTCGTAGTTTCAGTGGGTTTAGTCCATGGTAGGTGATCCCCAACGTAGACCATGTGGTAGAAAAGTCAAGTGGAAGATAGTTGTTCATTACATGGTGGCCAGGAAGCAAATAAAGAAGGTAGGAGTTGGGGATAAGAATACAGCCTTCCAAATCAGGCCCTCAGTAACCTGCCTCTCTCAAACAGGCCCATCTCCAAATGAGATCTTTGGGGACTATTTTACATCTAACCCATAATATTCCTCTAAACAACTCTATAAAGCATCTGTCATCAACATTCCATAATTCAATTGATTTTTGCACAAAGTAAAAATTAATTTCAGATAATTGAAAAGACTCATGAATTCACAGAACATTTCTGCATAAAATTTTCAACAAATGAAGCATGCAGTGCAGTAGGAGAAAGCAAATTCAGGTAAACCTAAATGACCTTTTTCTCAAAGTCCATTTAATTGAGACAAAATACATTTCTTCTATAGTGTGAACTCTCAGAGTATTTAAAATAGCTCTTTTAAGGAAACTTAGTGAATTTCAAGAAAACACAGAGAAACAATTCAGTGCCTCATCAAAAATACTTAACAAAGACACTTAACAAAGCAATTTAAAAAATAAAACAGAAATTCTTCACCTGAAAAGTGTGCAAAGTAAAATTAAAAATACAATAGAAGTCAAAAATAGCAGACTAGATCAAATAGAGGAAAGTATTAACAAGCAAAAGACAGAAGATGTGAGTAAATATAGTTGGAGGAGAAAAAGCAAAAATAAAGAGGAAAGAAGAATTTTTGTAGGAAGTTTGAGACATTATTAAAAGAGTAAATATTAGGATTACTGGTTCTACAGGAATTTGAGAATGCCTAAGGGGTAGAAAGTTATTCAAAGAGACAATCACAGAAAAGTTCTTCCATGTCTAGATAAGGACACAAATGTCCTGGTGCAGGAAAGACAAAGATCCCTGGTCATTTTAAAGTCAAACAACTCTACACCAAGACAAGTATAATTAAGCTGTCATAGTTTAAAGACTAAAAGAAGGTTCTCAAACCATAAAATAATTTGTAAAAATGAGTGTTCCAATTCACCTGACACCAGATACCTTATTGATCAGGTGTGAGGTGAAGTTTTCACAGTGCTAAAGGAGAAAACAGTCTGTCAACCATGACTACAGTACCAAGTACAGTTACCTTGTAGAAATGGAGTCAAAAATATTCCCAGAGAAACAGAAATGAATAGGCTACACCTCCACATGATCTGTTCTATAAGAAATGCTAAAAGGAGTGCTTCAAACTGAAAAAAAAAAAAAAGAAATGGTAACAAGAAGAAAGAAGAAAATACCAGAGGATATAAAATTCACTGACAAGAGTAAGTACACACATTCAAAATACTGTAATATTGTAAATATGGTGTATAGATCATTCATATCTTTAGTTTGAAGACTGAAAGGTAAAACAAGTAAAAATAATAACTACATTTATACATTTTCAGACAGGCACTATAGAAAGATAAAGAAGTAACACCAGAAATTATAATTATGGGTTTAACTAGTGCTCAATGATAGAGCACATGCCTAACATTAGACCTGGGGTTTGATCCCCAGGAGGGAGGGAGGGAGAGAGAGAGAGAGAGAGAGAGAGAGAGAGAGAGAGAGAGAGAGAGAGAGAGAATTCAGGGGAAAATGGAATGTAAGTGCAATTTTATGGTTATTTTTTCCTCTTTTTGTTTATTTTCTATTCCTATGATCAGTATTAAAGTGCTAGCATTTAAAAATAGGTTGCTGTAATCAAAAATTTTTGTAAGTTGCATGGTAACCATAAACAAAATGTGTAATAAGCAAAACAAAAATAAGCAAATCTGAAAATATGAAATTAGGTTAACTCACCTAACTACAACGGAAAATTTTGAAAGGGAGAAAAAATAAAGAATGCACATATAACTGGGCAACAAACTGCAAAATAATTGTACCAAGACCTTATGAATTGATAATCATCTTAAACGCAAATGCCTTAAATTCTCCACTTAAAAGACATAAAGTGAATGAATAGATTAAAAATAAAACTCTATTATGTGCTGGTTACAAAAACCTCATTTCACTTCTAAAGATACTGTAATTCTATGCAAATGGAATTAAGAAGAAAACAGAAGAAGCCAAACTTATATGAGATAAAAATAGACTTTAAATAAAAAGTAACAAAAAGACAAAAGGAATGGCATATAATCATAAAGGTATCGATTCAATATATGCTCCCAATATCAAAGCACATATTATATAAAGCAGATAATATTACGTCTAAAGGAAGACGGAGTCTCAAATACAATGATTGTATGGAACTTTAATTCTCACATTTAGTGATAGAAAAATAAACTGAATTAAAAATTAACAAAAAAACCCCTAACTGAATTAAATTTCATCCTAGGCTAAATGGACCTAGTAGACATCTATAAAATGTTCCACTGAATAGCTGCACAATATGTATTTTTCTTGTAGCACATGAAATATTCCCCATATTCGATTATGTGTTACAAAACAACTCTAAACAAATTTTAAAAGATTTGAAATAATAGAATCATTTCCAACTAAAATACAGTAAAACTAGAAGTCACTAATACTAAAGCGTTTGAAAATGATACAAATACATGCAAACTAATCAAATTACTCCTGAGTAATTAATAGATCAAAGAAGAAATTAAAGGAAAATTTTAAAGTTCATGAAACAAATTAAAATGAAAATAGGACATAATAAAATCTATTGGATACAACCAAGATTACTAAGAGGAAGTTTATAGCAATCAATTTCTTATATAAAAAAGCAAAAATAGCTCAAGTAATCTATTGTTGAACCTTATTAAACCATAAATACAAGAACAAATCCAACCTGAAATTAACAGAAGGAAAAATAGTAAATATAGGAGCAAAAATAAATCAAATAATAACTTTCAAAAATCATCAAAATTAAGGAATAGCTGGTAATGTGAAAGGAGAAACAAAATTCACAAACCCTTAACTAATATAACTGAAACAGAGCAGGAGGAGGGAGAGAGAGATCAAATAAATAAAATTAGAAACTAAAAAAAGAGAGATGACAACTGACACTATATTAATAGGAAGGATCATTAAAAATTATAAACAACAACCCACTAACAAATTTGGGTGACCTAAAAGAAATGGAAAACTCCTGTGGATGTATACTTTAACAAGACTGTACCATGAAGAAATTGGAAATGCGAAGAGCCCAATAGTGCATAATGAGATTGAATCTGTAATAAAAAGCCTCCCATCAAAGAAAATCATAGGACTTTATGGCTTCACTTTTAAAACATTTAAACAAGATCAGATATCAAACATTTAGAGAAGAACAAATACCAATTCTTCTTCAGTTATTCCAACATTTGAAGGGGAATTAGAAGAATTTTTTGTTTTTCCAATCTGAGTCTACTAGGCTAGCATTACCCGGATACCAGAATCAGATAAGAACAAAACAGAAAAAGAAAGCTACAAGCCAATGCATCTGATAAACATAAATGCAAATTCCTTAACAAAATACTAAGAAATTGAATTTGACATCACATGCATAAGATCATTTACCATGATCAAGGAACCCAAGCAATTCAGCAATAAAACAAACA
Source organism: Heterocephalus glaber (assembly GCF_000247695.1). Next base: position 1,260,889 of record NW_004624932.1, on the reverse strand, counting down.
ATTTGATTAAAAATGGGCAATAGATCTAAATAGACATTTTTCAAAAGGAGACATACAACGATCAGTATACAAAAAATGTTCGACATCACTAAACACTAAAAAAAGCACATCAAATTACAATGAGATATCCAGTCACTCCAGAACTGTGAGCATTAAAAAGATAAGTGATAAATACTGATGAGGACATGATGAAAAGGGAGCTCTTACATAGTGTTCATGGAAATGTAATCAGTATAGCCAGTTTGGAAATCATAATTGAAATTCCTCAAAAAATTAAAAATATAACTACCAATTTGTCCCTTTATGCTATCACTACTGGATATTTGGCATTTCTTACCCAAAGAAAATGAATTCAATACATCAAATATCCACATTTATTCCAGAACTAGACATAAGAAGCAAGATACGAAATCAAGCAAAGTGTTCAGTGAGGGTTGAATAAATTAAAAATGTGACACATGAATACAATGGTATATTACTGTGCCTTAAAAAATCATGAAGTTCTGCTACTTCTTATAACATGGATGAAAATGGAGATCATTATTAAATCAAATGAAATAAGTGAAAGACAAGTAGTATTATTACCTCACACATGTATGGAATTTCAGAGTAATGAATATCTCATATCTCAAAATAAACTTATCCTCTTATATAACGGAAACAGTTTTAACTAAAACTCTAATAAAAATAATTAGCCAAGTATTGTTTTCAAATTATACTTACCTTGAAATTGCAATAGGGTTTTTTTGTAGGCAAAATACCAATAGTTACAGCTGGGTGTCAGTCATGAGCTTTTGCCAAGTCAGCTTGGCTGGTTTTATGGGATACTTTCAGAATCAATCTAGCATGAGAATCTTAAGGTGAAGAGCAGGGTAGAAGAGTTACAAAGGGCTTCCTCAAAAGTGGAGTCATAGTATCTTCTATGAAGTGCTAAAAGGGAGAAAATATGGCCTTGCTCTAAGCTCCATGCAAATTCAGAGGTACCCCCTTCCCAGAGGTAATTTTTTAAATTGTATGTGGTTTCTCCTGAGACGAGACAACCTAATCAATTCTTGTGCTTTTTACTTTTATTTTGGTGTCAACAGATAAATAACTTATTTTTGGCTGTCTGAGGAGTCTCTGTCCAAGGAATATGTACAAATCTCATCATTTTTTCTGGCCCTTGTGCTCTAGTTGGGTTAATCAGGCATCCTCTGGGATAATGTAATTAATAAGCATTTATAATTCAATTTTAGCTTAGTGTTCAGATTGATCTAAAACATTATGTCATTAATATAACGAATAACAGTACTTTCCAACTGAATCAAATCTGTTTCGTCTCATCAGGTGTTACAATAAGCAGGAAAACAAAGTAAATGTGTCTGTTTTCATCCGTCTCGTGAATATAAATTGGTTTGGATTTCTTCATAAGCCAAAATGGAAAGAAAGCATTAAGTATATTGTTCACAGAATAATAGTCTCCTTAAGCTTGCTTCACAGCTTGAATAGTTAATACAATACTGTGTCCTATTTGTGGCATGGGGTTATTATTTATTAATATTTCTATAACATACCCTGTGTCTCCAAAATCCATCAGCTTTTTCTCATGGGCCATTAAACAAGGTATTGGTGTGTATTGATATACTTGCATCTAAAAGAACTTTAATTGAAACCAGAATTTCTTTATGCCTCTCAGGTAGCTAACCTTAGCCCATTTTTGTTTATACTTTAATTGTTTTAAATTAGCCACTTGAGTGAGCTTACATAATTCTAAAGTTTCCGATTTGCTATACTCCATTAAAAGAGGCTGGAGAACAGATAGGTAGGACAACTTCTCCAGAATAAGTTAGATAAAGGTAAAAAAATTCCTTCATTTGATCCTTTCACTAATTTCAATAAAACCTGTCTGCAGAGTGAAACGACAATATGTAAAAATTCTAAATAAGCACCTATATTCTAGCCGTACTTTTGCATGATGTCCTGTGCAGTTGTTCATCACATTTACATAACCTAGTTATATTGACTATTAACTATTCAGTATCAGGTTGATATTAAATTATATTGGGCCAACTGGCTTGTACTACTTCACTCTATTCATTCTTTTTTTATTCTCTTTTGAATAACCCTAGTCATTGGTCCATCATGACTCCCCTATTTATAGTAGCTGGGCAAAGTCCCTCTGTCCTAAAGTTTCTTCTTGTTCCGCGGTCCATTTTCCTTACAACAAGATAAACAGACTTGGAGCTCTTCATGGAGGTTGAGCCAAGTGATTGTGTTTCCTCTTTCATCCAGAGCCATACTCTACTTTTTTGCATTATATGACAATAACTGACATTGATACTGAAGGATTGTAAGTTGCTTTGTTTATAATAATCAGATTTCTAAAAGTTATGTAAGTCTAGGGTAACTTGAAAGGATCTGTTACAGTTATTTATTGTTTCGAGAAATGATGGGCAGCCAGACCATTTAATCTTTATTGATTCATCATAAGTTTAATATATACCTTCTATTTCCTCTTTTTCAATGCTATTTTTAATCACCCTTCTGAACACTTTTGCTCATTTAAAATTATTTTAGATTTTCCACTCCTTTTATTCTTTTTATTCTCCTATGACTAACCCTAGTCAATTTACCATCATGACCCCCTATTTGTAGTCGCAGGGCAGAGTCTTCCCACCCATAGTTTCCTTTATCTCATCTTGTCCCTATAAAAATATAGTCATAAAAAGAATCTGAGTAATTGGAGCACTTATCACAGCATCAATTATATTGTGGCCTAGAAGATAGTCTTAGGAGAATCTTCACGATTATAGTAACTGATAAAAGTTCATTATATATTTCATCAGTCTCTACAGTATTCCATCTAAAATAGAAAGATGAATTTTGACAATTTTCCTTTCCAAGGTTTATGGTATTTATCTTTGCCTTTATATGGCTTAACAGATTTGAAACTTCTCCCTCTGTCCACATTTCTGGAAAATTGCAGTCAATGAAGGTACTGAGTAACCACTAAATGCTTGTTCATTTGGCCAAATCTGACCAGAGGGAAATAGTTGTTTGATTTCCCATGCACGATATTGATTTCAGTAGAAGTTTAAGTGAATTTGTGATAATCTACAAAGTGGCTTAATTGAATATCCTTGCATTTATGTAGTCTCTTGATTTTCTCCCACAGGTGACATTGGCATATGCAAATATTTGGTACATACAAGCAAGGAGCACATTTTTCTTAAAATAGATATCTTCAGAACTCCCACTTGGCACTACATTCTGAATCACATGCTCTGCTCCAAGTTCATGGCTGAGGAAGTCATCAACTGTTTCTCTATTACTATCATTTTTTTTTCTAGAAAAGAGTAAATCAAGGCACTGTATTCTTGGTTGACTTCCCTTCTTTTTTATTTTATTGTAATCTATTTAGTTTCCTCCCCAAACTAGGAATTCACCTCTCCATCATCTACTGCATTTTCTCCCCCAAATAGTGTTGACTAACTGATTTGTACTACTTCACACCAGAGATGAGCAGAAAGTCATCCTGGTAATTATGCTTCCCAGCTCCCTTCTCTTCCTCATTTTTAATACTCACTATGCAGACTTTGCTATCATTTAAATGATAGTGATGCCAACTCACAGCTTTTAACAGGTTTCATAATTGAAAAGATTCACATGATTTCCCAGGACATACATGAGGAAGGAAGCTTTTAATAAAAGCAAAAACAAAGTGGTAGAATAGTGTAGGAATGCATGGAGATGCTGGAGATGTTTCTAGGGTTAGCAATTCAAAGTCTTTCTCACTTGCACAAGACAATTTTCACCTCTTAAAATGCACTAACAGTATTTGTGTGAAATCTTGGTTTTGGAAGACCTCCTTAGAAATTTCTAGTGAGAATTTTTATTTCTCCAATCATAAATGCCTGATTGGAAGTGCCAGGTGTAAGCCATTAATACCTTTACCTGTTTGATATCACTGGTGAAGCTTTGAATTTTACAGGTAAGATTTTTTTTTTTATCATGTCTAGTTGGAGTCTTATATGCCTCACTTATCTGTATGTCAAATTCTTTTGCTTTGTTTGGAAAGTTTTCTGTCATTAATTCTGTGAATAGTTTTTTTTATGTCATTTGTACTTTCTCCTACTTTTTCGTGGACTCCTATCAGTCTTCTATTATTCTTTGCATCATCTAGGAGCTGTTGGATTGATTTCTCATGGTCCCTTACCAGTTTTAAGAGATTACTCTTTTTATGGTCACTGACTGCCATCCTATCTTCTATATCTGGTATTCTGTCTTCATATTGGCTCAGTCTGCTGTGTATATTTTCATTAGAGTTTTTAATCTTCTGGATATCTCTTCGAATCTGTTTCATGGCTTCCATCTCTTTTCTATGTTGGGCATTCATGACTTCCATCATAGTCCTGAACTTACCTATTTTTTTTTATCTGTTTCTGTTCTAGAGTCTCTAATCATGTCTTTCATTCTGCTCATCATCTCTGTAATTATCTGGGAAATTATTTCTGTTTTGAATTTTTCTAGAGCCTCATTCATCTGTTTTGTTACTTTCTGTGCTATCAGTTCAGGGTGTCCAGGTGGTTAATTATCAGACTTTTCCACTTCATCTCCCCCAGAATTTGCCTGTGGTGAGCTGGAGGTCTGGGTTTGTGCTTTGCTTAAATGTCTTCTCATTTCTATTTTTGTTGTTGGTACTGTTCTTGGTTTAATTACTGGGTTGATACTTTGATATTGCTTATTGTATCTTTGTTGCTTGTATTTAGAACCCTTAGGGAATGATTACTTCTCAGAGGTGTCTTCCAGATATAGCTGGTCTTTAAGTTTTGAGTCTCTAATGACTCTGAGACTATCTCATTTTCATTATAACAGGAAGGACAACTGATTAGATCAATCACAACACTTTAGCCCAAGTGATAGTATCAGCAACAACTATAGCATCAAGCACAGCTCAGAAAATGACAATTTATGGTATTTATAAATCTATCACCTTTAACTCTGTGAATTAAATCAAAATCAAGGACCAGCCAACATATATTTATGGTGAATAAACTCTTCAATATAGCAACTTCAATATAGCAAATTCAATATAGCATCCCTTTGGGATGGGGACATAGATGGAGTTGGGGAGGGAGGGATAGATAGGTAGAAGGATAGGGAAAGGTTAGAAGTGAGGCCAGAGGACTCAGGAAGATCACACAAACTCTAGGAAACTGTTGATGACAAGAGGAAAAGACAGAATGAAGGAACAAAGACAAGAACAGAACAACATAATGGTAATAGGGAAGCTAGAAACTGTATTCACTTTCATTTGAAACTAATGACAGTCGAGAGAAGGAAAAAGAGAAGAAAAGAAAAAGAAAGAAGTAATCTGAATTAGGGCAGGAACAGGAACAAAAGGAGATGAAGAACAATGTGGGAGGGTGAGAGAGTGAGAGAGTGAGAGAAAGAAAAGAAAAAGAAGAAAAAAAGGAAAATTTGAAAAGAGTAGAAAAAAAATTAAAAATAAGAGAAAAAAAAATTGAAATAAAAAAATAAAAATGAGGGGCCTCCTTCAGGGTATGTCTCTACTGTCACAATAGACAACATGAGCAGTGGTCTGCAGATCTAAGTCAATGAGTCTCAGCAAGCCAGTCACAGACTTGTGAGATTCAGGCAGATTTCTGGCTCCAAGTCCCAAGTTGTGCTCCCTGTCCTCCTGCAGAGTTGAACTCTGCAAGGTTCTACTAGGTTCTACCACAGGTTCCAGCTGCCCTTCCCCTGAAGATAGTCCAGGTTCCGATGGGAGGTGATGATCCCTCCAATTTACCCACTATGGTGGTCTGGTGTGCCTTTACTGCAGAGATTCTCTTCACTTTTCCGGTGGGCTTCACTTTTCATCAAGGAGCCTGAGAGAGGCCTTTTTTCTGTTGTTCACTTCTGCTTTATCTTCTGGAGCTCAGGACAATGCCCTTTATGATCCCCTGTGCCTCTGCAGTGTGGATTCAGGTACCGGGAAGCCAGGAGGCTGGGGTTGGGGAGTACGGGTTGGGGGTGGACTGGTGCTGCAGGTGCTGCATCCTTGCTTTTCGCTTGGAGGCCCGGGGCGCGTGTGCGGCAGCGCCAATGGTGGGGCACAGCTCAGATCCACAGCTCAGCTCCATGGCTCAGCTTGTCACTGGTCTGCTCTTTGCTCCAAAGCTTTGAATTTTAAAGGGCATATTATAAATTACTGGTTGTATCATCCCTTTCTCTTCCTTAGCCAAAAGTCAATTCCAGACTTCCAGCTGACCCTGAAGATAAGTAATAAAAGTGGTTTATTTCAGCTGTAAACTGTAGTTTCTATGGGCATCTAAGGCACAGAAGGCTTGGGTAAGTTTATTTAACTTCACAGGAGGCACAGCAGGAGTTTGAATCCAAAAATTCTTTCCCGAAGACCTATATCAAAAGCCTCAGGTCCTTGCAAACATTTCTGTTGTGTTTGTAATTGCCATTAGACTCACTTAAAATTAAAAAAAAAGATGTGGTCAGATTATAGCGAAGAAGAACTACAACTTAGTCTTCTTCACATGGAAAACTAGTATGGTGTCTATCCTAGTATAGGTAATTAATGTTTAATATAAATGATTGAAAACAAAACCTAAATTCATTGCTTTATATTTCCCCTTATGTTTATGTATCACATATACTCAGAAGAGCTGTACATGGTTTAACTAAACATGAATAAAGAGAGAGGAGACAGACAAATAACTGAGGCTCCTGGGCCAATCAAGTCCTCACATTCATTTAAGTCATGAAATATTTCAACTGGCTGATTTCTTTTGAGAAATGAAGTGAGTGTAGAATCTTAATGGCTCCCTTTTATTATACATGCAATCTCTGTGACAAAAAGATAGTTTCTGTTTGCACCTGTATAACCATTTTCCAGGATTTTGCATACACAAAAGTGTAATACAGATATGTTTTTTGGTTCATAAATTTAAATCAATTTCAGAGTTTAATAGGAAATATACCGAAAATGTTTTAAAAACATTAATTTTAAAAGACATTAATTTTGAAAAAACATTAATTTTGAAAGAGTACAATTGTACAATTGTAGAATTTTGTTATTGTATGAGATTCTCTATGTTTTAAGTGGTTAAGTAACACAATGACAACTTAAAATGTAACATAATAATTTCCATATATATGTATTATTCAAAATAAACAGTGATTTTTAAATTCTAGTAAAAGACATATTGCCATTAATTCTCACTGTTCTTGACACTTTCTGAAGCAGTTCTGTAAGTTCTTCTTCATGTCTGATCAAATTACAGTGAATGTTCCTGCTGAGTGGCATCTAATGGGAAGGCAGATTGGTGAAAACATTACAGTGCTTCCTCATCCACTTTATTCACCAGATCTGGCTCCCCGTGAACTTCTGGCTCTTTCTGATGGTAAAATGGTCTTGAAAGGTGTTATGGCCTGTATCTAGATGTCTCACTAATGCTTCATGTGGTCAGAGGTGGGGCTTTTGCAGAGGTGGCTGAATCTAGAGTATGTGATGGTGGGATTAAGGGTGTGTAATTTCTAAATCAGTCCACTGATTGGTTTGGCACCATCCTAATCCTGGTACCCTGGATACAATATAAGGGACAGAAAGAGTCTTGTCTTCTCCCTTGTTTGTTTTTGCTGTCTTCTGCTCGGCATGAACTAGTTCTCCTCTGCGGTGGCCTTCTGTCAAGCCACCCTGCCTTGGAGCCAGCCAGTATGGACTGAAACCTCTATAAACTGTGAACTAAATAAACCTTTCCTCCCTTAACTTGTGGGTATTTTGTCCCAGCAATGAGAAAAGTAACTACGACAAAAGGTAAACACTTTGAAAGGACTGAGGCGATCCAGTCAGCCGCAACAGTGCAATTAACAACGTTCATGAAAGGGAACTTCCAGATCTGCTTTGGAAAGTGGAAAGATGTTATCAGTATATCCCAAGTGAGAGGATATATTTTGAGGGGGACTAATGCCTTATTATTGTAATTGTAACAATTGTTACAATTTTGGAACAATTTTTAAAAACCATTTTACACATTCACTGTCATTTTTAATCATACCAATATGTTAAGAATTTAAGCAACATCTCGATAATGGTTGTTAATTGGTTCCAGGAAGCACAATGGGTTCCAAAAGGAGTAAGTACCAAATTGTTCAGATAGCAAGTTATTAGACAATTGGCAAGTTCCACTTGGGCATTGAGAATCAAACAAAAGATGAATGCCAGGACAAAATTTTCACATCAAGATGTGCTGAGTACCAAATTCAATGAATTTCCAAGCAGTCCAGTTCCAAGATATCAACTTCACAAACTGAAGATAACATTGTTTTTATCATCTTGAATATAATCTATTCTAAATTAAATATAAAAGACAAATAATGAACAGTATATTCAGTCATGATACACTTTCATTTGAAAATAGGATATTTCACATAAATAATTTTATTTTAATTTTTCTTGTAAAAATATCAATGTCAAGATTTTTTTATTCTTTCTTCAAAACCACCGAGGTGAAATATTTAAGTCAACATAGTAAATATTGAATATAACAATATGCTTGTTTATAACAGGCCTGCTCTCCATTTACAAATATTCAGTTATGATGCCTCCGTGGGTGTGTGTGTTTGTGTGTGTGTTTGGAGTTTGCTGCACTTCTTAAATGTGTGAGTTTATGACTTTCTTAGTTGGAAAATTTGGGGCAACTTTTCAGGAACCAAAGATATTTTTTTCGGGTCCTTCGCTTTTCCTTGTCTTCTGAAATCTCAATGTCGACTAGTTAGCTTAATGTTGTTCCATAAACTATTCACACTTTTTTTGTTAGGTGCCTTTTTTCTTGGTATAACTGAATCTGTATAGTTGATATCACTGTATCTTCAAGGCCATTAACTTTCCTTCAGAGGTTTTTAATTTGCTTTTAAAATCAACCAGCATATTTTTTTTTTGGACATCAAAATTTTCATGTTCTCAGGCTGGGGATTTAGCTCAGTGGTTCCACTGCCTGCCTCGCAAGCACAAGGACCTGAGTTCGATCCCTGGTACTAAAAAAAAATTTCATGTTCTATTTGTTTTTATGTTTGTATTTGTGTGAGTTGTTTTTTTCTTCTATTTTTTCTCCTTATTTTCATTATTACTTTCAAATTCTTGAGTATTTTGCCTATGGCTTTTAAAGAAACTTTCTGCTAATTCCCATATTTCTACTGACATTTGGTCTGCTTCTATGAAATGATTTTGGTCAAATTTATGAGTCACACTTTCTTGCTTCTATGTTTTTTCTTAGTTGTATACAAATGTGTTTCATTAGATGCCATAAGTTGCATTTATAAGTTTGTTAATTGTCTCTATAGAACTTTGGGTTTGACTTAACAGGCAAGTAAAGTGCTCATTTCCCATTTATTATTAAGATTTGTAAGGAAAAATCTGAAGGATGTAGTTAGAATTGCCAGATAAAATATAGGAAACCTAGTTTAAGCTGTATTGCCCAGTTGATTGGTTTGAAAATCACCAGGGGATTAGAAGAGTATACTTCTATGTGTGTCTGGGTTGTCATAGAGGTGTGACCTTGAGTGCCGTATTTAGTACTTGGCTCCTAATTTTTTGATACTGTATCCCTGCTCTGCTTCCTGGCCATTATCAACTAAGCAGCTTTCCTCCACTAAGTCCTTCTTCCATAATGTTCCTGCCTCAAAACCACTTAACCATGGACTGAATCCTCTGAAACCATGAAGCAAATTAAAACTGTCTTCCTTTAAATTGAGGGTGTCAGGTATTTTGTACCAGCAACAGGAAAGCTAATAAAACTAAATTACCCTCGAATGTGATATTCATTAGAAGGACTCATAGAACACACTCACAGAACACAATTGCAGCACTCATGGTTGCAGTTTATTACACTCAAACGATACTTGCTGAAATCAGTTAAGGGAAAAGGTACATAGGGCAGAATGCGGGAAAGACCCAAATGTAGAACTTTTGGCAGCAGGGCTTTCTCACTAGTGCTCCGTGAGAATATACGAAGGATACTGATAACCAGGCAAGCTCACCTGAGCTTGGGTGTTTAGAAATTTTATTGGAGTTCTACTGGTGACTCCTTGTGGGGCTGAATTTTGGTCTCCAGTGCCTCAGTGGGTACAGCACATACCATGTGGCACAAAGTCCCCATCTTAGGTCACACCATTATACTGTCTAGTGGCCAAAGCCTAAATGTCTGCTACTGGACTTCTGTGTATACCATAATTTTTAGCACAGAGTTTAAAATAAAAGTAAGAATTTTCATACTACCTAATCAATATTTTCAAATTACTGAGAATGTGAAGATAATATAATTTAATTTTCGGTATAAGATCTCTGTTCTTCCCCAGATGTAGTATTCTTTTAGGATAAATGAGCAATTTAGTAGTGAACTCAAAATTATTTGTTTGAGTTAGTGATTTAGCGTTATGCTAACTTGAAGCAAAGACCGTTCATTCTATGAAAGTTTGAGAAAGTAGAGAGAATAACTAAAAGTTAAGCTCTAAACAAGGTCACCGAGGTCTGTATTAAAATATTCTCATCTTGTTGACTGACTGCCAACTGTGATGCCATGTCTGCATCATGGGAAAGCATGTGTGGAGTGTCTTGAGAGATCTTGAGGGGGATCTTCTTCTTTTATGATCTCAATGCTTTTTTATGATAAAAGGGGAATTCATGCTGTTCTTCATATAATTAGTGCAATTTCTTCACAAAGGTTGCAGTTCTTTCTTTTGACTAGTACGTAGAAACTTGTCTATCATTTTAAGAACATAATGTAAAAAGTTCTGAAAAATCTGATATAGGATTGTAACGAACTGCACTGTGTTCCTTCCCCATTCATATGTTGAAATCTCAACTCCCAGTCTATCAGAATGTGACAGCATTGGAGATGGGATCTGATGACATGATGGAGCTAACATGACTTTATTAGTGTGGGTCTTAATCTACTAGCAGTGATTTCGGGGTAAGAAGAGGAGTTTAGGACCTGCAGAGAGATACCAGAGCTGCATGTGCACAGGGGAGCAGCACTGTGACAGCACAATGAGAAGATGCTCCCCTGCAAATCAGTGAGAGAGGCCTCAGAAGAGGCCTAAGTTGCTGACGTATTGACATTGGACTTCTTGCTTCCAGAAGCCTGAGAAAATAAATTTCTGCTGTTTAAGACACCTGGTCACTCAGTATATAATATTTTGTCATGCAGCTCTAGAAAAATATAGATTCTGAAAACTCCCAAAGAACCCATTTATTATGCTTCTGAGAGCAGCCCACAAGGAATTGATTGAAATATAAATGTATCTCAGAGATCTAAGTCCTTATATCTTCTAGCTATGGTTCATGTTGAATGGTCTAGCCATGAATGGCATAGCAATGAGGGAGAATTAAAGAATTCTTGCCCATAGATTTCCAAGACCTGTCTGAAATACTTTTTTACTTGGAGATACAATTCTATAACATATATTATCCTCCTTAAATTAAAATACCGCATGACAATTTATAGCAACACAATCACCATGATATAATATCAAAGAGAGCAGTAAGCAATAAGTGATACACTGTTG
>NW_004624932.1:1201533-1219510 GCF_000247695.1 Heterocephalus glaber | reverse complement strand
ATAAGAACCAAGATGCATCATGTAAAGGTACAAGTTCCCAGTGAGAAATGTAATTGTGTTGTATACCTAAAATGTACCAATAAAAGAATTTAAAAAAAAAAAAAAAGCTGAGACAAAAATTTATTTGCCTATGGAATATAATGCTGACAGGAAAAAGAAAACATTCATTCCTGTAAAAAAGAAGTTTTATTTAAACTGATTTATACCCATGGCTCATGTCCCTTTATTTATGATATGAAATACCAGAAACTTTAAAAAAATCTTGAGTTCAATGCAGTATCCAATATTGATATCTAGATTACTTACATATATGAATTAGCAACTATATGTCTAGGGAATAATCAAGAAGCACATGTACACCATGAAGTACTTTTGAGTACAATGAATTTACAGAGCCAAATAAAATAATTCTCATTTAAATTATACTATAAACCTATAAATAGCTCATGTCGGATTTCTAAAGACTCAGTTCACCTTTGTTTTTACAATACATATAGTACAACATTTAATATATTTTTATCAAACTAGTTTATCTATTTTATAGAAACTATGATGGAAAACTCAATACAAGATATTTGCTTTCACATTTTAAATGCATTCTGCATTTTAAATGTTTCCATGTGCTCTACATACAGCTGTGTTTAATTAAAAACCATTTCTTTTGTGTTTTGCATTTACTTATATAATAGTTGCATTCAAAAAACTATTGTTTTCAAACTATTGTTGCCTATGGAACATAATAAAGAAATATTTTTTCTTTTAATTTGTGTTATCTTTTTGGTTTTTAGTAAATTTAAGACATAAAGAATACAACTGAATGCTTTTTAGTAAGTCAATAAAGTTGTACAATGGTCACATCTTATTTTTTAACTTTTCCATAACTATACAAAGGTTCTACATGTCCCCTTGCAGTTAATTGCCTTTCCTCCTCTATCACATTCTAAACATCTCACCCTCTGAACCATATACTTCCACTAAAATTAATATTGTTTCTGTTTCTGTATATGTGAAGTCATATAATACATAGTTCTTTGAATTTGAGTTCTTCATTTAACACAATAATATTGAAGATCATCCATGTTCTAGTATATACCAGTAGTTTATTCCTTTTCATTATTAGCTGTATTTCATTGGATATACCACTTTTTTTTCCTAGTTGATCCACAGTTTAATGTTTTCATTTTTGGTTACTGTGAATAAATTTATTATTAAAAAATAAGCATGAGTCTTCGGTAGACAGACTCTTTGGTTGTAAACTAAACATACTTACCATTTAAAAAACTGTTAAATCATTTCCAAAGTGGCTGTATCCTTTGAAATTCCCACCAGTAGTGTACAAGGATTCAGATTTTTCTACATCCTTCTATATCATTGCTATTATTATTATTATTATTACTACTATTACTATTGGCATATTAGGGTCATGAAGCTTTACCTCAAAGTGTTTTTAATTTGCATTTTCCAAATGAATAATAATAGTATTTTCATATGTTTATTAGATTCTAGTACTTTTTGGTGAAATGACTAAGTATTTTGCTTTTGAAAAAAATCAATTGTTTTGTTGTTTTGTAAATTGAATTCTCAGAGTTAATATGCTTTGTATACAAATGTGTTATCAGATATTTCATTTCAAATATCTTCTCTGTAAATATATACTTTTTTTATCTTCTTAGAAAACTTTGAAATTCAAGTGCTTTTCAATTTTGATGTTTAATTCATTTTTTTCTTTTTTTGTGTGTGTTTTTGGTATTCAAAATCCTACTTGGTTGTGATATAGTCCTTATCCATAGCTGAATTTTATTTATTTCTACTTTGTTAAGATATTTTGCATCTATGTTCTTGAATAATATAGACCCATAGTTATCTTGTAATGTTTTGTTTGGCTTTGATATTATGGGCATCATAAAATTAGCTGAGAAGTGGTTTCTGCCTATTTTCTGGAATATTTGGAGTAGCACTGGTATTATTGCTTCTTTTAAGATTTGATAGAATGGTTTTCCCTTTAATTCCTTTGAAATATTTTTGTTTCCTAAAAATCTGCTCTAATTTTGTTATACTGATTTATAAACTCTCTTTCAACAATCTAAACAACACCAATATTGTCAATATGTAATTTGTAAACTGAGGACTTCCAGATCTGTATATTCAATTCTAACTTGTCTCTTGAGTTCTGTATTTCTCTTTCTCTATATTCTATATTTCTATTTTTCTACCTACTGATTACTCCTATCTGTTCACTAGCATTTTAAATACCCAAATTATCCAATTTGTGTTAATGAAAAAAAAGTCACCTAATTGCACTCAGAATCATGGACTTTTCTCACATCTACTTTGTACCACTATATATTCAATTATTCCACATCTTACAAACATTACCGCAAAAATGTCTCCTGGACTTTAAAATAAAATCTGTTCTCTTCTGTCATAGTCACTATTTCTCTCAAATTATTCACTCAACAGCTTATTTCTGTTCCAGTTTTTGAGCCAGATGCCATTGGTTTGTCCAGAAGCCGTCATTTGGTATATTAGAGTTGGTTACTAGCATACCCTATAACTTAAGGATGAAATTTTTAACCAAGAGAAAGACAGTATCCTTCAAAATAAATTAGCTTTTACAGTTGTGTGTCATAAAGAATATTTGCAGGTATCCTACTGGTATATATTCTTTCTGGTCCCTTGATAATGTAATAGCTCTGCCTAAAGTAAATACTGTGTTTTTTTAAACTAAGAATGTATCCTTTCTTTAATTATTTCCTGCACGGAGGTTGTAAATTTCACCAGCTCTTCATCTAAAGCCTTAGGACCAAAAAAATTTATTATGTGTAACTTAATATCTGAAACATAAACTGTAAATAACTTTGTGAACGTGATTTTCATTAATTTGTTCATTTGAATGACTGCCTGTAACAATTCCTTAAGATATAATTTGCAAAAACAAATAGGTTTAAAATAAAACTTTAAAAGCTAAGAATAACTATACATAGATGATAAAACTCAGGAAAAGAAAAGGAGGTCAAATAGTAAAAAGAAATTATTTTCATATCCTTAATCCTCAGAAAGTTAAATGCAGTATTTTAACTTGATGAATGGATGTTGTAGTTAAAACCATTAAAAGCAATTACAATAAAATTTTCAGCCATCTGCACGTACAGTTCAAATTGTGCTGAGATGTTCACAACTACATTTTTAAACTAACTGCTGTTAATAAAAATGCCTGCTTTAAAAAAATCAGTTCACTTTAAAAATGAAACAACAGTTAATACCAATTACCAGTTGTCAAGGTAACTGTTGAATACTAAAAGGTAGGTATTTTACTCCTTTGAGTCATTCAATCTGCTTTTTAGACGGGGGCATCAAGCATAAAGTTAAACATCTATGAAATTATAATGGTAGGGTCAGATATTTTTCCCTTGGCATTTACGCACTACCATTAAAGTTATATTGCAACATTATTAATTATGCTTGATTGCCTCCTTGTCTAGATTTGAAAGCAAGTAATTATAGAGTATTTATATCCTGAAACCTGCCTGTATAGTTAGTACAAAAATAATCTTTTCAGTATTGTGAGTTTTCTCCTATTTTAAAAGAAATCACTTTATTCTACATTAAAAATAAGGTTCTGTAAAGCTATTTCCATTTCATATAAATTATATACAAAATTTAAAAAACCAAAACCAATTTTACACATGAGACCTTAAAAGAATCATTTTATGTTTTTTTTTCTGGGTTTTCATTTTCTAAATTTTAGAAGCGTCTTTATAAAGAAAATTTCAAGCATGCTACTTTTCTTTGTATGGTGCTATACCTTTTATATAAAATTTAATTGTGTAAGTAGTGCATTGTTTGTGACTCTGATATAGTAAAAACATTTAACTATTTCTTATCTCTCATGTTTACTAGAAATTGAAAACAGTGTAAGTTGACCTTTTAAAAATTTATTTATTCATTCATTCATTCATTTTTTGGCCCTGCAGATTGAACCCAGGGTCTCTACCATCCTAGCCAATCACTTTACAGCTGATCTACATACCCAGTTGCTGTTTTGTTTTGATACTGGGCCTCCCTAATTTGCTATTCTGGGATCAAACTTGAATTCTCCTGCCTCAGCCTCTGAAGTAGCTAGGAATACAGATATGTGACACAATGCCTGGCTATAAACTGGCTTCTAAAATCTTAATGACTAAAAACATTTGTAAGTGTCAAATATATCATATTCATTTATATTATTCCTATTGTGTCTCTATAATTTGCCTATGATGAATTGTAAAAACAATCAGCATAGCCATAAAATCTTAACAAGCTATTATAAACTATCTAGGCTAAGAGTTCTCAAAGCATGGCCCAGAACAAATACCACCAGTAACATCCAACAACATGGTAGAAATGCTGTCAAGCCCCAAGCAGAGCTACAGAGTATGAAAATTGTAGGTCCTACTCACTATGCAAGGACATGCAAAGTTTGAGAACTACAAATCCAGTCTACTGTTCTCCAAACACCTGTTTGTAGACCAGTGTGATTCATAGTAAATCATACCTTTTAGTACTTCAGAGAAAGCTACAGCAGCAGCAATTTCTTAGAAAAATTTAAACTTTAAAATGATGTATCACCAGCATTTTCTGTTATTAAATTATCCTTTTATAGAATGATAGTAATAGTAAATATTTTTTTAAGGTCACCTTTGACAAAAAAGTTTGCAACTCTATGTTTGTTCTTAATATTTCTTGTGGGTTGTAAAGAGCAGAGGGAACTCCTGGCTTAGTGACTAACTAACAGTCAATATCAAGCCTTTATATGCCTTTTTATGCATAGATGAGAAACCGGCCCACAAGTTGAGGAAATTTCTGTAAGTCAAATAATGATCTCTATGTAGAGTTGGATGAAACCTCAAATCTCTACCTTGGAATCTAGTGCTCCTTTAATAATATTAATTGTCTCTTGTGGATAACATCATCACATTCAAAGTTATATGATTTGACAGGAGCTAGAAACAAAATGTCAGGATCTGGTTAAAGCAGAAGTACTACTATAGAGGGACCAAAGAGATTTGACTAGAAAAAGATAAAAGCAGTTAGCAAGTCCTCATGGATCAAATAGGGCTGTGCCAAAGAATGAGACCATCCATGAGAAGCATTACAACCATCTGGAGCTACTTTCACGTAGTACTTGCCCTTCTTTAACACCCAAACTCTTTTTTCCTATATCTGTGTTAATAAAATATATAGAATTTACATGAGATGCCACTTTTTCACTCAGAGTATGCAGAATATACAGAATATACAGAATTTCTTGTAAGGTTTCACAGCTAATGAAAATTAGCCACACTGGGAATGCATTTAAACTCTGATGTTTGAGTCACAGAATGGGGTGATGGGAAGAAAAGAAGCAAGGTGAATACAGATCATTGGTTAATTAAACACAGATTTATTCTGTAAGTTAATTCCAATTAATTTTTAGGCACAAGCAGGACTTTTATTATTGAGGACTGATTTTCATGAAGCAAAAGTTGTCTAAGAGTGAAGCAGTAGAAATAGTGGGACTGAGGCTGTGTTGCACTGGTAGAGCAATTACCTAGCATTCAGAAACAAGACTCTGGATTTGACCCCTCACTTCAAAAAGAAAAGAAATCAATAGTAGTAAATAATATGAGGACTCAAACAGTGATTTCTGTTCAGAGACGTTTTTGCTTTACAGCTATTTTAGCTGAATGTCTACCTTTTCACCAACCAAAGAAACATTCACATTATAGCTCTCAAAATGTGGTGTTGTTTTAAAAAAGGCATTGAAAACTAGTCAAAATCAGACAAAACAAATTGCAACCCACTCATTTTTGGTAAAATATTTTAAAATTGTACTTACAAAAAATAATACTGATTAGAAAATATTATCTATGGATATAATTACTTCATGTTTAGTGAAACTGTACATAGTACAGTGATATGTAAAGCAAGTGTTCAGTAAAGTTTCCCAACTAATTTGTTATTTTAATAGGATGGACTTATTCAAAACCAAAGCATGCTGAAAGGCTCAACCCTTTATCTTTTGAGGGAGGTTCAAATACATATTGCAGAAAATTAAAACTTAACTTGAACAAGCTTAATAGTCTGTATATTTTATGGTTTTATATAGGTTTTTTTTTAACATACATGGCTCATTTGCATTCACTATCTCTACCAAATATGATCAGTAATACAATGAAACTCCTAAGAGGCAGTCTTTTCTAACATCACCAACAGGCCTCTTTGTATGAGTAGAATAGATTGTTTCCTACGTGGTCTGAATGGAAAACTTCTGGAAATACATTGTACTTATATAATCATCTTCCATTAATTCAAGAAATTTTACAGGCAGCAAGTCACTCCTATGTAATAGCAATTGCTTCTCCAATATACTTTTATATAAGTTTTAGTTTTTCTTTTTGTATTTTATATCTCAATACATTTAGATTCCAATTTTAGGCTGTAAATTAAGGCTTTGGTTTTAATGCTGTCTGTGAAGTGAAATATCTACTTAATATAATGTTTTTCCTCATTTACTTTCAGTGTCATTTTTACGTATATCAATGACTGTACAAATCTTGTGATCTTTGAGAGTTGTGCTTTTTGCCATTAATCTATTTGTCCATTCTTTCTCTACTTTCCTTATAGACTTTTAATATCATGGCTTTATAACACGTTTATTATTCTGCAAAAGATTCCCTTTAAATTCGAAGAATTCCTTCAAACTGTTAAGTAGGGTTAATACTGTGCTATTGTAGCAAACAATTGTCTAATCTTTCCTCCTTTAGTTTTTCTTTTTTGTGAGGTGTGTCCAGCCACAGGTTAGCAAGAGCTCTTTTCATTGTACCAACTGGAAGCTAGATTGTTGGATGATGTGCCTTCCTTTTACAATGCTGTCACCTTAATAAATGCTTCCAAATCACCATGCAAGGGAAAATAATGCTGAAAAAATATGTGCTGGGAATCAATTGCTAAAACTTAAAAGTGTCACATGTTACTTCTGTTCTCATTTTGTCCTCTATACTCAGTCATGTGACTACATATAATTGCAGAGAACTGGGAAGTATAATTACACAGAAACAAAAGTCATTTTAGTTTCTATGAATAGTGGATTTAACCACTTGTAAAACATATCTTTGCATAACATGTTTAGAAAAATTCGCATGTTTTATAAAAAATACTTGGATTGACAGCATTATATTTTGATTTAGTAAGATAAATAACATTTTAAAATGTTCACTTATTCATTCCTGATCCAATGTATAGTTCTCTTTTTCTATTAATGTGCACTATGCTTCTTAGGTTTATAGAATTTTTACTTTTGTAAATGGCATGTCATTTTCTATTATGTGTCCATAGTCTTACATAGTGTGAACAAATGTAGGTGATTTTTGTGTTTGGCAACTGTTATTTTTAATTAGAAAAATTTGATGATATATCTAATTTTTCATGAAAATAATATCTGTGAGTGATAAGGACATTTTGTTTACATTTTACTCATACCATTAGCTTTATTATCTTGTTATATTAAATATACTTTCTAGTATTATGTTGCTTAGAGACAAGTATGGTCATGTTGTTTCTGACATAGGAATTTGATTAAATTTCTGCATTAGGACCTTGTTGGAAAATTTTTGTAAATAACCAATGCTAACTTTTAATTAGTGTTGAATAACTGTTTTCAGTATATAATAGGGGGTAAACTGCTATCTTCTTAGGATCTGCTGTAAAAAGAAACGTTTTCATAAAAAAATTGCAAACAATGTATATATTTGGGGAAAAAAGATGTTTTTAAACAAGTAAGCCTTTTCCATTTTTAGCAATCCATGTTTTTCTAAAATTTTCTCTGTAAAAGTACTTTTTACTCAGCATTCTTTTATTATATTTACTTAAATCCATTCTTGATTTGAGAAGCATTTTATTACTTTATAAATTCATTTACTAGCATACAGATGAATGTAACCTAATATGATATAGTAAGGGAAGGAAAATAAACCATTAAAATGAATGTGAGTACTACAAGAGGAACATAAAAGAAAAAGGCTATTACAAATATTACATGGAGAAACACTAAAATTTTGAAGATTGGAAAATACAGATGTAACTTTGTCACCATGTTATTGCAAAAGTGTTCAATTTCTTCTGATTTGATTTCTTCTTCATAGGTATAAGGATAGTTGGAATAACTGTGTAACTACAATAAGAGGTTATTGCTGCAATAGCAAAGACAGTAGTGAACAAATATTATTAGCAAATTTTTTTCTTTCTCTAACTTTAAAGTTTTATTAGATCAATATATTTTAATAAGTATTGTTGAGAATTTCTTAGTAATCTTACTATGTATAAGATTTTGAAACAGTATCTATCTGACCATATTTATTATTGTTACTGGTTCTTTTTAAACAACTGATAGTTTTTAAATAGTTGTAATTTAAGTTGCTTTAAGGTAATACATCAAATCTAGTACTTTGATACATATTACAAATATGTTCTTTGCTTTGGGAAACCATCTATATAGTAATATGTTATATTATACATACATGTAAATTTAATTTTCTTCTCTATTACATGAGGACTACACGTTAATTGGTTGGAGAAAATTTAGTCCTTGTGTTTTACTTGTATACTTCATTCTGTCCCAGCTATTCCCTAGCAATATAAATATTTATTTTGTTTACAAATACAGATGCTACTCAATTTGTGATAGTGTTGTATCATGAAAAAACCCATTGTAACTTGAAAATACCATCAGTTTCAAATGCATTTAGTACACCTAACCTACCAAACATCATAGTGTAGTTAGCCTGTGTTACCCATGCTCATAATATTTATATTCCCTTAAAGTTATGCAAAATCTTTGATACAAACCATATTTTATAATAAAAAGTTGAATATTTTACATAATTTATTACAGATTATACTGAATGTGAAAAAATAGAATCGATGATTGGGTAGGCTTCCACACCATCATAAAGTAAAAAAATCATAGATCAGTGACAGCCTGTATATGAAATATACATGATATGGTAAATACAAGTTTATGACTATGTAGTTGGTATAACTATCAAATTACATATATAAAAATGCATTTATATTGCATATAAATATATTATACATGTGCATAAAATATACACAGATTTACATTCCCAATATGTTTTGAAGAGTTTAGTTTTGTAATACTTAAGTATTTGGTGCAAGCAGATGCTGAGTCTTTGATGTAAAACTATTTGAGATAAATTATCCCAAATATATAGAGTTAGAATGTAGTGGTAGTATAGTCTCCTAATTTTTACGCACAATCAAAATGTCATCTTCAACAATAATTATCAATAAAATCATGAAAAACAAAATGAACAGCAAAAATATATAAAGAGCAAAACCTTTAATGCATATGCATGTGATGGATTTTAAGCATGATTTCAAGCTTATTTGGAATCACAATCCAAGTGAAAATTTAAGAGTAACAAATTCAGAGAGCAGTCATAACCTTTCAATGAAAAAGGAACAAACTGTCAAAAATGTGTAATGGAAAGTTCATTCTCAGCAGAAACATTATAAAGAATTAATTGCAAGTTAATGGATGCTAATGACATTAGTCCCCTGTAAAGCTATGTAAAAAGACACAAATGTAATAAAAAAATTTATGTTCTCTCATTTATGTGCATATATACTGCAGGGGAAGAATAACAATTACGAACTTTTATAGAGTAGAGATACTAAAGTATTGCAAGTAATTCAGTTACTAATGTATATTTCTGAATTAATATTTTATAACCATAAAAACATGATTAAGTTTAATTAGTTCTAGATTTATTAACAGTATTTGACAATTTATCTTAAATTCATATCAGTCACATTTTTAATGGTTCATTAATTATAATAACAAAAATTATTGAAGAACATATGATACACCCTTATATTAATTTATTTCATTAGGATTAGCACTAGTAGGGTAAAACAGAATTAATAATTATTGTTTTTATTGTTTAACACAAACTTTATTATTAAAGATACAATTTTTATATGTTCAGATTTCAGAGAATATTTTCATCCTAAAGAAATACAAGGTACTATTGAGAAATATGGTGAATATTTAGATTTTTAAAAATTTATTATAGTAAAACCCATTGCCATTAAGCACCCTCAAAATAGTTTACTTCGAACATATTTATACCATTGTTCTTGTCACTTTCTGAAGCAGTTCTGGATGTCCTCTTTTGAGTCTTTAGTTATGCTGTTTGCCTGGCTTGATATCTTCAATCTATTAAAAATGTTTATTTTTCAAGGTCATTTGACTTTAGGGAAGAGCCAGAAGTAGCATAGTGCCAGATCTGGTGAAAGAAGTGGGATAAAGACAAACAGTAATACTGTAAGGAGCCTGCCTTTCTGTTGTATGACATTCAGCCGTATCATCCACTGTATTTTTAATCACACCTCATAAAGACACTCCCAAAAGAGGACTTTATGAACTGTGTTAGAAAGTGGTAAGAATGATGGGCTAACTGTGTTTGATAGTACTAAATTGCAGGGTTCTACCATCACAACAGGCTCCTCCATATCATCAATAATAGTTAATTTGGATAGTGTTATGGATTTCAGCCATTCTCGGTTATGTGTCATGGTATCTTATTGTTTTAATTTGCAATTACCTAATAACATCTGATATTAAAAATCTTTTATATGTCTACTTCTGCCAGTACATTTTTTTTGTGTGAAGTGTTTGCACTGATTTATTTATTTAGGCTGTTTGTTTTCCTAGTGTGGAGCTTAAGAGTTCTTTAGGGGTTTGGAATATGGCCCACTGATAAATGCTTCTTAGTATGTGTGGCCCTGGGTTTGACTCCCAGTACAGTAGTGGGGTTGGGTAAGTAGAGTTCTTTGTGTATTTTGAATACAACTCTTTTATCAGATATATGTTTTGGAAACATTCTTCCCCCAGTTTGAGACTTTTCATTGGTTTTAGTCTTTGAAAATTCTATATAATTAAGTATAGTTTTAAAAAGTGAATTCCTAGATTTGTTTATTGCTATTATATACAAGCTCTGCACTTTTGCACATTCGTCATCAGCTAACAGTTATTTGTCTACTTTAAAGTAGAATATACTTAGTACGTTTTACCTGTCCCTCTTCAAAAAAAAAAAAAAAATCCAAACTGGAAACAAGAAGGGTGAACAACTGCTCTTTCAGGCTTCTTGGTGGCAGAAATAACTACGTTTTGTTGTCTGCCACATCACAGGCTATATGTCAGAATACACTGCATATTCCTATATTTAATCTTTACAGTGAATCTAAAAATTATAAGCTATTACTTATATTTTGTAGAAATATAAAAATGATTTTTAAAATTTCAATAATTTGCCACTAATTTGAAATGGCAATTGGCCTTCCTGAGATTTGGGCAAACTCTGTTGGCTTCCAAACTATGTTATTCTTCCTTCGTTGGTTTGGGTGGCAACCTTTATTTCTGCAAAACACATGTCCACACTTGCAGGGTGGAAGTCAATACAAAATTCCTTCTAGAAGTTTCTAAAGCATAATACTACAGCTACATTTTCTGGTTTTTTTCTTGTTCAAGAAATCATACTTAAGGAAAAATATTGTAGGAGAAATTGTTATACCTTTGTTAAAATCAGTTGTTTTTAAAATATGATCCTCAGACTAGCACAATTCCATTACCTGGGAAATTTTTTGAAATGTAAATTCTTTTTATCATTTGTTTTGTGGTAAGAGCTCTTAAAATCTATCCCCTTAACAAATTTCTCAAGTATGCATTATTGTTAAAGATCATTAATATGATGCATATAGACCTCTAGAACTTATAAATGGAAGTTTATACCACTAGCCAGCATCTTCTCATTTCTCCTACTCCCAGTCTCTGCCAATCACTATTCTACTGTCTGTTCTATGAGTTGAGTGATTTTTAGATTCTACATTTCAGTGATATCATGCAATATTTATCCTTCTGCATCTGGCTTATTCTGCTTATCAGAAAGTACTGTATCTGGATGATTCCAGTGACAATCATTTTATATTCATTTGGGAGTCATTTTTGCAAACAATGTGGTTGGCAAGAATGCAAGAAATCTTTGTTGGCAGTCATCAGTTCTAATGAGAAAAGTAAATCCCTGTTTATGTATCTAATGCCCTATTTACTTAAACCACTCTTTCCTACTGTGTAGAGGTATAGGGATTAAATAGTGCATAAAGTGATGACACAGTAAGAATTCCATAAATTGCAGACATTTATCCTATATTATTACTATTTTATTTTAGCTTTTTTCATCTTACAATGATTAGGCTTTGCTACTCACAGAATATGAGACCTTGAGCAAATCAATTACTTTCTGCTTCTCAGAAGTAAAATGAAAATTATAAAACTTCCCTAAAAATCTCTTACAATATGTAAAATGTTTAATACTTGTAACGATAGACACAAGGTCTATGCTCCATGAAGGTAGCTCATGTCTTCTCTCTGTTTCTTGAAAGGTGCTTATTGTAAGCTTTTGACTTGTTTTCAAGTGAGTGTATGATCTAATTATTGATATGGAGTTCATTACTCTCCTCTCTGGAATAGATTACTTTAACATTGCAAGTCAACAAATTATCCCTGTTCACATAAGATAAAATATCTTCATTGATTAACCTCAGGGTTAACATAAACTTGGGGGTAAAAATGTTAATAAGAAGAAAACAAATGTTTGCATGTCATCATTGTAAACTGAGCAAGACAACTTTCTAGCAGTCAAATTCTGTCCCTATTTTGGTGAACATCAAATACAAGCAACCATAAAATGTCAACAAAATAATGGCATGCATGGAAAGAAAAAGATTTGCTAACACAAAACAGAATATACTGTTGCATTCCTAAGTTTGCAGACAGAAATGGAAATGTCTTCCACAAATAACTCTATGTTGTTCGTAAGTAACAATTTATTCAGTCAGATCTGATCTTGTCAGTCTCACTCTGACCCTTCATACTGGAGACTTTCATAATTTCCAGGATTTGATGATAGGGTCCATATTAAAGTATCCTCTCTAGATACCAGTATGATTTTCATCTTTTTAAAGGTTAAACTCATTTCATTTTCTCCCTTTTCCTACACCATTCTGCAAAGTATGCTCAAATACAAGGTCATTGGTCCCACTTTCATTACCTTTCCTCATCTCTCAAGGAGCAAAAGTATAAAAGAAAGATAAGTGAGAATCAAATAAGAGGAAATTGAGGTCTTTGGTCTTGTGTAAGATGTTAGAAATCAGAATTTATTGGCTAAAGCATGCAGGCTAAAGATTTTTCAGACAAAGCAATGCATCAATTTTTATGTCAAATTATATATTTTACTGAATGTCGATTTAGACAAGAACTGTTCCATATATTCCCTCTAGTTCTAACCAGTTAATTAAGTGGTTTACTCATAGAACAGATCTCAAATCTGTGGGCCAGTATTAGAACCCAGGAAGTTTGACTTCAGAGCTTACTTTTAGCCGTAGTGCTATGGGCTTCCACAACATATGCATGTAACTCTCACAAGTAAATGAGTTCTCACTGTGTAGTTTACATTTTACTCATTTCTATATATTTCCTAAGAAGCAAAGTGGTGTTTGTTCGTAGTTTCTAATTGAACTGGAGGACATTTTATTTTCTGGTTATTATTCAATTTATTACAGTAAATAATTCAGTCCCTAATGTGGCTATTTGTTCTTATGCTTCTAGTTGATTATTTAACATGTTGCATAAAAGTAAAAAATTCCAATTATTTTCTTCCCTTTATATATGTGAAGTCAGTTCCGAGAAATATATCTGTGATTTAGTCACCTTGAATTAAGAAATATTCATGCTTATGAGATATTTCAAAATATTTGGGATCTTACAACAGTCAGGAATTTATTTTCCATTAATTTGCAATTTTTAGTAAGTTCTGAAGGAGGTAATTTCTGTAACTATGCACTGGAAATTCTAAGAAACATACATTAGAAGACTACTTTAAAAAGCAATACCTAATCTTTTGGATTCTAAAGAAAATTTCAGAATACATTTTTGCACAATGTTTTGTTGATAATTGTTCACAGACTTTGTTAAACATTAGGTAATATGAAATTTTCTTCTCTTTTATATCATTCATAAAATAGAGTCTTACTTCTTGCTGCCAAGTGTGCTCAAAAGCAAAGTATGTCACTTTCACATGTATTTTAATGGTGTTCAAATGCAGAATTAATTTATAAGAGCTATAGCTGTGTTGAAAAAAATGATCTGGTAGATGCTCCAACCTGTGTAAAATCCCTTTGGTCTTTGTGGAATTATCTCCTTTACCTGTGTTTATTTCCCAAAAGACTAGCTTCTGAAAGCCAATAGTCTCATTCTCTGTCGCTCAGTTTTCCTCTGCTGATTTAAAGCTGGAATCAGAGAGCTGCTGTGTTAGAGGAACCGTGATGTGCAGTATGTTTGCTTGTAGGTAGATCAATGTCACATATGAGTCGTTTGTCAAATATATTTCATAAGCTTCACTAACTTTTCTTCTCAGGCTTTTAAAACTATCAACAATAATCAACCAAATCTGGAACTAATTTTCAGTGTCTAAACAGTAATGATTGATCTTCAAGACCATTTTTTGTTTTAAATGATTTGCTGAGTAAGTTTATGGTCTATAGCAATGGCCAAGGCAATTAACTTCAAACAAATAAAATCTACAAATTTAGTAAAAATATCAATGTAGGAATTTTGATGAGGTGTTGTAAAGTTTATCTCAATGTATGAAATGGCTATTAGGAATGAATATGACAGTCTTTTGCTCCACCATTCTTTTTCTGCTACAGAGCGTATTTGTAACCCCCTCTTATTCCTTTGTCACCTTATCTTTGGGATAATCCTGCCCTTGCTCATGATTTACCCATGCGTTTTGACATCATCATCTTTGTCTGCATCTGGGAGTTCTAATTTCTAATGCTTTACTTATAAAGGCCTACTGACTATTTCAACCTAAATGATTGCTGTTAATTAATTAAAAATACTTTTATCTTCTTCACCATAAACCATGGTTTTTTTCCTCTGTATCTATTTTTTCAAAAATACCACTAAGCTACTTTAAAAATATCAGCATTTCTATTTTCTAGTGCTCTCTAAATTATCAGAAACCTTAACTTCATCATTTTCAACTTCCTCATTCAGATTCATTCCCATTTCCAATTGAATAACAAATTCTGTTATTACGGAAATAAAAGTAAAAAGAGACATCCATCTTCTCCCTTCTAGGAGCACAATTGAATCTGTGTTTCCTGCAATATTTTAGCAGTCTACTGATAACATTCCCTTTTCTAATATTTTATATGAAGTGGCTGAGTTAAGTTTTGTAAAAGTATAGTGAGAATTTTATTTTTCACCTGTAAAAATTAGAAATGAAAATTTAAATATATTCATGGTTTTTAGATTTTCCTAAGAAGATAGAGATTTATTCAAATTCTTCATGTCACAGCTTACATCGAGATGTTTCCCCCAAAGCCTCATGTGTTCTTAAGTGAGGTTTTTGGGAGGTGACTGGGTCATGGGTGTGTGATACTAGATCATAAGTGTTTGACACTGGAGCAGTCCACTGATTGGTTTAACAATCAGTTCTGAGTGTGCATGATGGACTTACTGCAGAGGGAAGAGCCACTCTGGGTATGGGTGGCACCAACCAATAGGCTTACATCCTGGATGGAATGAAAAGGGAAAGAAGGAAGTCTCACTGCTTCCTGCCTGCCTTGCCATGAGCTCTTTCTCCTTGGCATGCCCCTCCATCATTCCACCTCACCTTGGAGCCAGACTATGGACTGAAACCTCTACAGACTGTGAGCTAAAAATAAACGTTTCCTCCCTTATCTTGTGAGTGTTGAGTATTTTGTCTCAGCATTAAGAAAGTAACTAAGACACTCAATATCTATAAAAATCTAAGACCCCTTTGTGTTTTCTGAGGATGAATATTCTTTCTAAAAGAATTCACTGGAGAAATATTTGCTCTGAAATATGATAAAAACATGAAAAGATTCAACTTAAATATATTTTTTTGTAGCAAGGAACATTTTTGCAAAAATAGCAAGATATTTTGACATTATAGTGTTTTTATGGCAATAGAAAGTGGCATAGATCATCAATTAGTAATATTAAATGTAGAAAAATAAATTATAAAGCCCCATTTTCATCAATATGGTTAATATCATATTCATCTAAAAGACTTTTAAAAATATAATATTATTAAATAATTTCCAGAAGCAACAACTCTCATGGTTTCCTGAAATATATCTGTGTTGCTATATAAGAAATTGTCCAATCTGTGATCTTACTAAAAGTTACAATAGGTTTTGTATTGATTAGGGTTCTTTAAAGATACAAAACCAATAGGAAAAATATACATATTTATTAGATTGGTTCAAATAACCACAGGCTGAAAAGTTTCAGCATATCCATCTGCAAGATGGAGAGCCAGGGAATGGCATGGGTCACTCTAAGAAGCCAGAAGCTTCAGAACATCAGAGGCTGGTGGAGATGTACATCAGAGTCTGGAGCCAAAGTTCTGAGTGCTCCTAAAGGGCAATGGAAGCCATCTCAGAATGCAAAAACCTAAAAATCTGGACTCTGATGTGTAAGGATGGCTGGAACATCAGAGAATTAGACTCCTCTGGAAGGAAGCGCAAGAGAGAAACAGTTTTCTCTTCTGTTTTCTTGCTCCTTCTGGGCCCCCACCCAACTTGAAGGTGTCCACCTACATGGAAGGTGGGTCTTCCCCAGTCAGTTCACTTTCCCACTCAGTGCCTCTGCTCTAGAGAAACTTTCAAACGTAACCAGAACCTATGATTTATTCATTGTCTAGGCATCTCTCAATTTAGTCAGATTGACACTGAAAATTAACCAGATGTCTATATTTATACTGGATTCCCAAAATCCAATATAAGAAAATAAGAAAGAAATTATTCACCAAAGTATTTATAAAAATGATAGTTGGTCAAAATTGAAAGTATTCCATGAAATGTTATCCTTTTATTAATGCTATTGCCTCTCAATGAATTATAAATTTATCCTAAATTTATGTCTTTGAAATATCCTTCACAATCATAATTTTTGTTGTACAATTGAAAACAGTAGTGAACTGTGAGGTTTTTGATAGAAATAGAGAATAATTCTCTCATATGCAATTTTTCTGCTTTCCTTTTGTCGTTTAGATACTCCATTTCCATATGAGGCCAGATTTCTTGGGAAATATTCTTTTTTTAAATTTTATTTTATTGGTACATTTTAGTTATAAAATATAATGACATCCATCATTGGAAATTTGCACTCTTACATAATCTCTCTTGGTTATTATTTTTCACCCTTTCCTTGCCCTCCCTTTAACAACTCCAGGTCTCCCTATTTAGAAAGACTTTGTTTCCATTTTTTTTCTTCATATTAATTCCATTCCTTTCTTTCCTTTCCCCTACCCCTCCCACTTCTCCTTCCCCTTTGCTCTTTTTCTTCCCATTTCACATTATCTATTATACCTTTTAGTCTTTATTTACACTTTCACTTTCTCACACTAGAGACACTACTCGGTATTTATACATGTGTGTCCTGTTTATTTCATGTAAGAGTCTCTAATTTCTCATTTTTTATGGCTGAGTAGTATTCCATTTTGTTAAGATACCACAGTCTCTTTATCCAGTCTCCAGTTGATGGGCATTTGGGCTGTTTCCAAGTTTTAGCTATTACAAATTCTGCTGCTATGAACATGGATGCACATATATAACTGTCGTATGATTCTTTTAATTCTTTGGGGAAGATACTCAACAGGGGAATAGCTGGGTCAAATGGGACTTCCAGTCTAGTTCTTTGAGGTATCACCATCTGATTTCCACAGTGGTTGCACCAGTCTACACTCCCACCAGCAGTGGAGCAGGGTTCCTCTTTCCCCACAGCCCCGCCAGCATTCAGTATTGGTTGATTTCATGATAGCAGCCATTCTTTCTGGTGTGA